>JAVTVJ010011003.1:0-145880 GCA_034509425.1 Eopsaltria australis | reverse complement strand
ATGCGTAATTTGGTTTCCAAGTAAAGATAATTTTATGGATGGGCTTGTTTGCATTCGAGGTGAAACAAATGTAAATAGTTTTTTTTTTTAATAGGTTTCTGATATGTATTATTGGGACTTTGTTTTTGTTTCTTGTACGTTGGAGTTCATGTTGTCTGGAGGGCCAGCTGGGATGGTGGAGTTTTGAATGTCAATTAATTAGGTGGGTTTGTTGGATGTAGTTTTTAGTTTTTGAAAGTTTTCTTACTTAGTGTTTGGAAGGTGGTTTTTAACAATTTCTTGTACTGTTTTATTCTGTTCCTTGTGGTGTACGATGAGGGATATGGTGCATTTATTTAATATGTTATGTTTGCTAGTTGAAGCGTTGATAAGGTTGTTTTTGACACGAGTTCTGGTGTTGGATGTAATTTTTTGGGGGGGGGTGTTATGTTTCTAAAGGGTTTGTCTTTTGAGATTTAGGATGGTGCTGCGGGCTGTAGTGTGAGGTAGAGGCTTGGCTTTTAGTCATTTAGTGGTGGTTTTTATTATTTTGTTTGGGCTGGTTTGAGGTAGTGTGCTGTTATTAATTCTGCTTGGGTTTTACTCTGTTTATATTTGGATTATTGTTGTTATAGGGGTTTTATTTGTTTGGTTTCTTTGGTTGTAGCATGTGTTTTGTAGTTGTGGATAATTTGGGAGATATTTTTTATGGCTAGATTTATTTCTTGGTTTCGTGTCTGTTTATAGGTGGCATTTTGGTTTTGATGGTGTGAGGTGTTTGGAAAAGTTCATGGTTTTTAGGGAAGTTTTGGGGGTTTTTGTGTTGATTGGTGGACACATTGAGATTTTATGGGCGATTCTTTGGTGGCAATTGGATGTTGTTTGTTTTGTGTTGTTGCTTTTAGGAACAGGATTTTTCCGATAGGTTTTTTGAGTCCGGTTGTTTGTTGCTATAGTTGAGATTTTTGTATGTGTTCACTAAGGTACAGGGTGTGTTTATGTTTGGAGTTTTTCCTTCTAGTGAGTGTGGTTTATTTCTTGTGAGTGTGGAACGCTTGTTTTGGGTTTCAGGTGGTGTGATGTAATTCATTTGAGGCCTCAGCACCCTCACAGCCAAGTGTTCCCTCCTAATATCCTGCCTCAACTCTTTTCTTTCCAAAGCAGGTGAATCTGCAAATACCCAACCTCAGCTTTCTTCCTTCAAAATGAGGTGATTCTGCCAACTTCTTTGCTAAATTCTTACTCGTGTTCTCTCAAAAAACCGCCAGGGCAATCCCAAAATACCGACACGTGCCCTTTTCCCTCCTCCCGTCCCTCCCTCCCAGCAATGCGGCGGGAATGCCAACGATGGGAAGAAGCTGGAAGAAGCTGGAAGAAGCCAGCTTGTACCCGGTGGAGGCCGTGGCGTGTGCACCACAGAAGGAGCTGCTGAACGTGAAAGGCATCAGTGAAACCAAAGCCGACAAAATCTCGGTGAGGATGTTCTGGAACTTCAGGCTGAGATATCCACAGGTTTATTTCTGCTGCCTGAAAGCATTGTGGTGAATTTGGAAGGTCTCCAAAGGGCAGGAGAGAGGGGATTAGAGGGGTGACGTGACTTGTGATGGGTAAAGGCCAAAGGCACCAGGACAGGGCTGAAGGGAACGAGGGGAGGGTTTTTCCATCAAACACGCCGCTGTCGGAGCTTTTTCCAGGAGCAGAATTTCAGACCTGTCCAGAGGTACCAGCTCGTGCAAGGTCTGTGAAATGTGCATGGGATGATTGAGGCACCTCTCCACGAGGCAGGAAACATTAATTGCTGGGGGTTAACGAGCACCGAGAGCTCTCCTGGCGCTGCTCAGTTGGGTTTTCCCTCAGGCTGAGGCAGCCCAGCTGGTTCCCAGGGGCTTCACCACGGCCCCAGAATTCCAGCGGCGACGCTCGGAGATCATCCGGATTCCCCCTGGCTCCAAAGAGCTGGACAAGGTCAATGCTTCAAGGTCAGCATTTTATTCTTTCTCTTTCCTGCTTCAGCTCAGTCTTCGGGCTGGGGTTCTTTAAAAATGCTATCTTTTACCAAATTAGAAAGCTGGTTTAATGTGTAAACCTCCTCTGCTCTCCATGGATACAGAATATGTGACCTGGAGCCCGAGGGCACAGGGAGATCCTGATCTTAGATCCTGATCAGAGGCTGTTCTGCAGGCAAGAAAGGCCCTTCCACTGCTTGATAAAATCTGCTGAACTTTCCATTAATCACATTCATCTGCAAGTGGGAGCCAGCTCCTTGTGCAGCTCAAAGAAAGCAAGAGCTGCACCCAAGTTAAATGTTACACAATAGGATGGATTTCAGGAATATGAAAAGGCAAATGAACTTTTAGCCTTAGAAGCAGCTGGAGGAGCAGGTGCCTCGGGCTGAAGGTGGTGAGATCCCATCCCATTTGGCTGGGGGCTGCACCCAGGGTTTCATCCTGTGTTTCTCAGGATGCATGATGAAGCCTTGGGAGAGGCCAGGGATTCATTGCTTTGGACGTTGCTTGCCCTGGGGAGCACAAGGTGTCAGCACCAGTCAAACAATGTCAAGCTTCACGATTGGAAGCAGATTGGTTGAAGCTGGAATTGTTCCTGATGGGTGTTCTTAATTTCATTTTCCTGTGGAAAGGTTATTGAAAAAGCTGTTCCAGGTACTTGGCTCATGCATTCTGACAAGGTTAAAATTTAAACTTGTTCAAGGGGAAGATCACGTGTGTTTCAGGCCTAAATGCATAATTATTTTAATATTGCTAAGGCATCTGTGACCTCAGCACAGAAGTGTCGTGAGATGCAATGGCAGAAGCCAGACAGGAGGAGGACAGGGGTAAAGCTTAAAACAGCCTCATTAAAATGCATTTTTCTCAGGTTGAGAAAATGATGAGAAGCAGCCCTTGATCCGTTTTCCTGAAAGCAGTGATGAAATGCTCAAGAGGCCAGTTTCATTCTTATTAATAGCTTTTTTATTAAGAAGGATGAAAACTGTCTAATGTGGTACCTATGAAGGAATGCAGCATCATTTTCATTATGACCACGAACATTTATTAGTGGCATAAAATTACCCTGAGGCAGGAAAGTCTTCTACTATTGCACGCATACACCTGGTTCTTCCAGCTGCTGCTTCATATCCTGCTGTAATGAAATACCTCCTCGAGGTGCATCAAATAAACAAGTCAGAATACCACAGACCCAATACTATGTTCATATTTGTCATTTTCCATTGTAAACTCTAAGCTTCCTTTCAGTAGAGACAGCAAATGAGTACTTGAGTCACTCCAAGGAATCACAGCCCCTCCACCTCCTTCGACTCTGTATTGATATCTGCAGAAAGCAATTTAATCCATCTTTTCTTCCCACCCCACGCAATGAAAAGACAAAAACCGTCGTTTGAATTACATTAGCCTTCAGGTCTTCCTAAAGGTAAATAATGTTGCCTGCAGGTTTACATTGGGGATTAAGTGTCTGCCTTCTGAATAACTCTGGGAATAAATTAAATGAAGGGAGGCACAGCCTTTAGCTCTTTTTCTGGGGCTCGTTTCAGGCTGTGATTTTTACGCAGCACTTCTGTTTCACCTGTGTTTGAGGACAAAATAGAAAATGTTTTCAGAAAATACCTTCCCTTGCCCTTCCCTTTTCCATTCTCTTAATATAAACATGAACCTTTTTTTTGTTTTTTTCAGCTCTCTCAGAATGGTGAGGCTGACGAGTGATATTTCACATGGACGTGGCTGCTTTGTGGCTCACCTTTGGGTTCTCAGCTCTCCATGAGAGATCCATCACCTCTTCTCTGGTGAGACACCAGATCCGGGCAGCACTCAGTGAGTGACTCCTGCAGCGCAGGATGGTCCCCTCCTACCTTGGGAAAATATTTCAAAGGTTACTTGTCAGTTCTGTGTTCAAGGTATAAATGTTCATTTCTAAGTGTAGAGGTCTGAAGATCCAGCTAACACATTTCCATTTTTCTTACACAGAGGACTGAATGAATACTTGCAAGAAAAAGCTGTATTTGTTTTTAGGATGGTAGTACAGGTTCTGCTTTTAAAGCACTTTGGACCACTAGATCACCATGTGGTCTTTCCAGGTCTCCAGACTTTGTCAGTGGAAAGGAAGGCACACAGTGAAGCAAGGAAATGCTTCCTTCCATACTGCTTAACTACAGCAGGAACCCGTTTTGTTTTGTTTTGTTTTGTTTTGTTTTGTTTTGTTTTGTTTTGTTTTGTTTTCATATGGGTTATTTTGTATTCCTGTGTCCTCTCCTAAAATCAGGAAGGCTAAGGACTGATTCCAAATATTTCACTCCCAGTTGACTTTGACATGTCTTTTTTTTTTTCCTCCCCTCTGGCTCTCCTTGGGTTTAGATGGTTGGTTTGAATTATCCCTGGTTTGCTTCACAGTATGACTAAGCAGGCTTTTAATATAAACACCAGAGCACAAAAAAATCGAGATGAAGGAACTGTTCCACTTGACTTAAAGCATTGTGTCTCCTGGAATGGGATACCTGAGGTCTGGGATACCTCAGCTGTAGAAATCAGGTTCTGATAATTGCAAATCCTATAGGATATTTCAAAATTAATTGTTTCTTCTCAGTGGGAGCTGTGTAGTGTTTGAGTGCCTGTTTCGTTGAGCTTAGGCTGCTCTTAGGGTCCATGAGCCCTGCAAAAAAAAGGGACGGCAGCTAAAAACCAGTAAAAAAAATACTTTGTGTGATTTAGCAGCCTAATTGGAAACAGAAAGCAGAATACTGTTTAGCTTCATGGCAGGGGAAAAGAGTTGGTTTTGGGTCTTTGGAAATATATATAGCTCTGATTTAGTATTCAAGGTAGTAAGCAGCCCTGAGTGTAGAAAAGAGTATTTGTAGGCTATCTTTTCCTGGCTTTTGAAAATTGAAATGCAGTCGCTTCCCCTGGAAGACTTTTCCTTATTTAGCCTGCAGCCTGTCTTTTTTCCCTCTCCATGTCAAGGTCACAGGCAAGAACCGGCAAAGCTGCGTCTGTGTCTGTGCCAGGAGGGGCTGACACTGGAGAGAGGGAAAGGGACACCAATCCCTGCTGCCTTCCCACGCCTGCAGCACTCAGTGGTGCCCGTGCCTGACGCTTTGTTTGGCTCAGGCATGGACTCCTTTCCTTCCACAGGCACAGCTACAGCCATGGATTTCTGCCCCAAACAGATGGAAGCGGATTCGGCCGCTCCTCCTCCAGGCCAGCCCTCCTTCCAGAGGAACTGGGGGCAGATTTCCCTCTGGGAAAAGGACAGTGAGGAACAGCAGGGGCTGGCACAGGCCTCAGCAGAGGCTCGTGCTGGCACTTCCATGGATGCTTTGCTGTCCAGCAGGGTATGGGAACAAGCTGCTGCTGAGAGGGCTCAGAAGGAGCATCTCCTTAGACTTATCCCTTCAAGTTTGACAATGACAGCATGCTAAGGGAGAGCAGAAAGTCTGAATAATGCAGAAATCAGTTTGGCACATGTGGGAGTAATGCCTGTGTGTTTCTTTTCCTAAGTGCTGCAAACAGGTGGGGACTGCAGCTGTCTGAAAAACTTCATCTTATTTCTAAAAAGGGTTTTGATTATTTTTTGAATCATCCCCAAAATGAGATTTTTTTCAGTTTTGAGGTGGTTCTGATTTGCAACAAATACTGTTTAAAAGACAGAGACAGACAGACACTATAAAGGGTAAAAAACCCCATGCAAACACAACTTGCTAAAAAAAAAATCCAGAATTAAGATGGGACCATACCCTGACAGAGAGAGCCTTCCAGCAATACTTTCCAACATCTCCCTTGGCTGATGTGCCACAGGAGCTGGAAGTCATCTAGTGAGACTTTAACCCTTTACTTGAAAGGCCACAGTGACTTCAGTGCTCATGGTTTTTGTGGGATCAAGACAGGCCGTCACCCCATAGGTGGTGGCCTGTCTTGGGGCTGGAGATACACGAGGATCTCAAACTGTGGATTAATATTGAAATAAGTCTTAAAATTGTTAGAGCCATGCACCCATATGAAGATAAATTACTTTAAATGGACTTTGAAGCAATTGTGGAAATTTCTATGCTAAGAACTTGTTCATATGAAATTGTGATAAAGCTCTGAACATAAACTGGAATTTGAAACCCATGGCTTTCGGCTGCCTTTCAGGGGAGGCATTTTATTTTCACCCTGCGCTTGTGGATTTTGGTAATCCAAAATGAAAATCTAAGTGAGATCGAAGGGTAACTGCCACGTGCCATGTTGCATTGAGTTATTTTATATGGGAGTTATTTTACGTAGTTCTGGCAACGCACAGGTTGCCACAATCTTTTCATGCTCTCATTTATAAAAATCTTGCCCAAGAAGGTGGCTGTGGGTGGTTACTGAGAGCAATGCACGAGGCAGCTGCTCAGCTTGTCCTGGCAGGAGCACGGACTGCATGGGCAGGGCTGTTTGCACAGATGGTGTCTCCACGTGGGTTTGCCACTTCTCCCTCAAGTCTGCCCTCAGCCCCTCTCCTTGAACTCTCTGGCTTTGGGGGGTCTCTGCTTTGCTGCTTGTCCGAAGAGCACCGTGCAGCACTTTCAGGGAGAAATAAACAACCACTAGGTATTAATTGCTTAATCAGTCACCTTGTAGTTCTTGGCCTCAGGATTGACTCTGTTGGCTCGTACACAAGCCAGCCCCAAAGCTGGCATTAAAAATGATTCCTCTGAGTCTGCAGTGAGGTGGCCCACGTGGGCCATCCTCCCAAGCATGCCTGTCTCTCCTGTGCTGTGTGCCCACTGTCAGTTAAACTGATACTAAAATCAGATATAAACAAAGGGCACATCCATACCTGGGGGCAAGTACATGTGGTATGCAGGTGATATTTTGTCTTTGAGCTTCTTGGGCTAAGGATAAATGGATGATTCTCTCCCTTCCTTGCTTTTTCTCCAAACAACAACAAAAAACTGCTCCCTTGAATTCCAGTGCAAATTAATGGAAGTCTGGGGGAGAAGAAACAGACAAAGAAACAAGAAGGTGTTTTGTATTTAGGTTTTTCTTTCCATCTCGTGGCAGATGGGTTCGGTGTGTTTTACAGCCACCTTCTGAAATCAGTCTGTTACTTTGTCATTCCTTTGTAAGAGAGTAGCAGTGCAGAATCTTTATCATATTGATCATTCCACAGGCTTTCATCTGGGGCCTAGGATAATACGCAGCATTGTTCCTGCATTCTTATTTTTCATTTGTATCCTATTGATTTGCTGCCAGGAACGTACAGGTCAATTTGCAAAAAGATGGGCTATGATTTATTTAGTTTCTAAAAGATGATGCCACGATGGGGATGCTTTTATAAGGCTGTCAGGTCTTTAGGTTTGTTTTTTCTCCTCTCAGGAGTGCAGCACGTTCATAGATCAGTGGCACGGTTCCACCTGGATTTACACCCGGAGCATCCGTGACTTTCACATCGTTCACATGGGTAAGTGGCTGTACACAAGCCTACACTTAAATTGGAATTTTACTCCTGGGGAATGGTTCTTCTCTCACTCCTCCCTGTACAACTCAGAAACAACAAAGGCAATACAGTTACACTGATGTAAAAGAGAGGGGAGGAGGGGAAGGGACGCTCTCTGTGTCTGATCACAACAAGCCACCAAGGTTTAGCATCCCCAGGTGACAGGTTACGAAAAGTTATTCCTGGTCCATATTTTTTGTTTGCCATGGTAACATCAGTTTACTAGCAAGCAGTAGTAGTCTGCTTCCTGACAACTTTGTACGCAGAAGGCCCACCTTTGAAACAAAAGGAGGACTCCAGTTTTCCTTATCTTTATTTGACTTGCTGTTGTTAGACTCTAGCCACTGGTAAAGCAAGGATTACAAAAGGATGCGAAATTTCACTTTCATTCCTTCAGTGCAAAACTCCTGCTACGTAATTTCCAAGGGGTCGGGTTTCAATTACTCCATGCAGAATGTGTTAAGTGCGGTAGGCTGATGTATCCATGCACTGTGTTAGGTGCTATTATTTTTCCCTGGAACCCGTCCAGGTAAAACAAACCCACAGTGAGGGGCTTCCAGTTCATGTTCTATTTACAGTGCATTGAATTTTCCTGGCATCCTTTCAGCAGGAGCAATTTGACAAGGGACATTTTTATAGCACAGAAACACCTTTTCCTGCCAGTGAAGATTTTCAGTTTGGGGATCAGTGTGATGTTCCATCCTGGTTTGTGGCACGGAATTGGATATCGATGTTAAACCGTACTCTTACCAGCACAGTCACTGGAATTACCTTCCCAGTCTGGGAAATTGTATTCTAAATTATAGATCATTCATGGAGACACAGTCCAAATGAATGCCCTTATCTTACAGGAGTATTTCAAAGAATGTTTTCATTTGTTTTCTTCTCCTACTTGTCCAAGTTTTGCCTCACATTTTGACACCATTAGGATATAACTGTATTGGACAGGAGTGAGGTCAAATAAGATTTCCTGCTTTTAGGGGAGGTGTGAAGTCACAAAATGTGCTGTGTCTGGGTGCTAAGTGCCTGTTAAATCTAGCACAGCAACATACATACACACATACATACATACACACACATATATACATATATATATATAAATCCTTCAGTATGTATTTATTTTAATATTTGAGGAAAAAAGATTAGCATGTTCCAAAACTGCTGAAAATTGTCTGAAGCACTGTTGTGCACTAAAGTGCTGTTTACAGACACAAAAATCCATTCCTTCTTGATAGTATTCATGACTGCTTAAGCTGAGTTGAGAGGTTTTTAAAACATTGGAGAATTAGTGGAAAATGCCAAGTCCTTTTAGGGATTACTAAAGAATCTTTGATTTTTACATGTTTTTATATAAAAAATGTTTCTGAATATTAGCTTTAGAACATCTAAGTTGTAATTTCAAGATCTGCTCTCCTTTATAAGCATCAAAGGTGTTGCAAAATGGTCAAAATCTTCTGCTTCAGTAGAGCTCAGTCAGAGTATTCATCTGACATCTCAACAAACACAAGGAGTTTCATGTTCTGCTTTAATCTTAAATATTGCTCTATAAGTCACAGTAACTGCTTTCCACCAAAGCTGACTTCTGCTTCATTTCAGAGACCTGCCAAAAGAAAGCCTTGCATCTGTCAATAACTTGTGAAAAGTGATTCCTCATTTCTGAGATGGCTACCAAGAATGAGAGATGTAGCAAGAGTTTCTAAGTTCCTCAGACGTTTAGAGAAGACCCCAAGCCCCTTCTGCAGTAGTGAGTATGGATATTTATTTCTCAACTCAGATTTATGGATTGACTGAGACATTCTGACTGCTACAATGACACTTTCAGAAGCTGGGATATTTGTAGGGAACCAAGGAGCAGAACCCTGACCTGAACTTACTGCTGATGCACTGCCTGCAGTGCGTGAGCAAACACATGCACAAACCCAGCATTTCGGAGCTTCTCTGTACACCTGGCAGCTAAACCAGATTCGTATTTGCTTCACTCTTAGTGGAAAAGTAAAGAAGCAATGACATACGAGTTACCTTAGTGTCTGCCTGTAAAACTTTTCCCTGGGTGATAAAGGATTAACTGCATTAATTACTGTTTTTCCCAGCACTGCTATACAGTGCCTGGGTTAAGAGATGGTTCCTGTCCTAGCTACTGAACTGTTCTTGGGGAAGTTCTCTGTTGAAGGCGGTGTTTGTGGGTGGGTGGAGCCCTGGCCAGTGCCAGGTGGGTCAGCTCCTGTCGGGGCTGCTGCCTCCTTGCCCAGCCTGCAGGTCACTGAAGGGCTACTGATGCACCATCTGTTGGCCTGGCTCTTGGAATGGGAACGATTCATGGCAGGAGCCCAAATCATGAAGAAACGCTCAGCCCTGGCTCGGGGATACACATATTTATGAAGCTTCAACGCAGTTATTTCATGTCAGTTCCCGCTAACAAGGAGCTCTTCTGGGCATTTTTGCCTGTAAAGCCTTTCCTCTCTTTCTGCTAACTTTTGGAAGTGCATTCCAGAGCTCTGGCAAGCCCCCACCTTTTGCACAGTGCTGTTCCAGGGCTACCCAAGCAAATCCAGTTATCCGTGTGCTCAGCGGAGCCTCGGTGATCCGGGCCGCACTCTCACGTGCAGCAGCAAACACAACCTCGTAATGACCTCTCATCTCACCTGAGGTGCTGCTGCAGAACAGGGGAAAACACACACCTACAAAGGGCTTTTCTGGGGCACAGAAGCCAGAATGCAATGCTAGGTCAAATCAAGTGGATTAAATGTCAACAGCCATAACCTTCAAGTGGCACTTGGAAACTCAATCACTGCATTATGCTGGACCATTCTAACTCTTCATAAATCTCTTCTATGTCTTTGGATATCAGTAATGAATGTATAGGACAATCAATTATTGTGTGATAATATAGATATTTTTGAAGTACCCCAAATTAATCTTTTTAATATAATCTCTATTAGGAAGCAAGTACTTCCTTAATATGAAAATCCGTTGTCACGACCTAGAAGTGATGAACGGATGCATTCCTGCACAGTAGATTTTATCCAGCAAATTCAACTGCTGCAGTTGCAGCTGAACGTGGTGGCCAAGTCCATTCTGTCAGTGTCTGGTCTTCTTTTTTCACCCCAGAACATTCCCTACTCTCTCAGTATTACTCCTGTTATATGATCATGCTTTTCTTAAGACTTAGAGTGGCCATTCAGAAAAACCCCTTGTCTTTTTCCCTCTCTTTTGGCAGGATGTCTTCCCAAGGATGGGGTGTCACCGCTTGAAGACTGATCTCACCAAGGGCAAACCAATTCCGAAGTGAGTCCTAGTGCTCCTTTTACCAATCAGCATTCCTGTTTCCCCACGGCTCTTCCTTTCCAGCAAGGTCTGAACACATCAAGTCATTCCTGCATGTTCCCTGCAGTATTTTACCACCTAAAGGCAGACAAAGGGATCTTCAAAGCTTTCTGAATTAGTTTTAAATGAGGTTCCAGCACACATTTTATCCCCAAAACACCACACCAAAGGCAGTGTGTGCTTTCCCATTTCTGAGTGACTCAAGAGCACGACTCGGTGCCTTGCTGCTGAATCCATTTCACACGAGGTACCTGGATGGACTCCAGGGCCACTCCAGGGGTTATTTACCATCTGTTGTGCAGGTGCTGATTCTAAATGATCTGATGATCTTACAGCTAGAAAATCTTCTACTCTGGTGACCTTTCCCTCTGTCCCTCATTTGTCTGCACTCAGAAGAGGCTGGCATGTGGCTGATTTTATGGATGGCGTGCTGCATGTCCTGGGATCAGCCTTAATGTGCTGTAATTCCTTATGCAGTCATTAAAGCACTATCAGAGGCCTCAGTCTTGGGCTTTATCTGGCCACTGGAGGAGTTTGACAGAGGTTCTTATCGTGTTGCTCTGTCTCGAGGCGCTCAGCGAGCACGAGGCAGCAATTACAGAAAGGGCTACTTAGCATCCAGCCTGTACACAGGGAGATGGGGAGAGAGGTTTCAGAGACGTCAGTCACCCATCCACCAGAGCACAATAAAACAGCTTCTTTACTTCTGATTTTATTGGTCCTGTCTGCTCTCATCTGGTGCCTGAACATTTTATCTGTTCACACCGCTTCTTTCTAATGCAATAAAAAGAGCAGACAGGATTTTGCCCTTTATTTAAAATGTTTTGCCACATGTAGACGTAAATCACAGACACTTTTTTGTATTATATATTTTTAGACTTATCAGAGAGAGAAATGTTTTGATAGCAGGTGTACTCTACAGAGTCCAAGCGTGGTTGGATAGGAGAAGTCTCTTCCTACCACCTCACTTTTCTTTGCTGTGACACAAACCTGTCCCTCTCTCCACATCTCTGGGAGTCAGGCACCCACGTTCCTTCGTGCATAGCGAAGGAAAAAAGGAGAGGAAAGGTCTGGCTCCCAGCCCCTCCACAAACAGACTTTGAGTCATTTACATGAGGAATTCAGTGGGTCTTTACTTTCAAGCAGATCTGTCTTTTCAGAAACAAGCTGACGCTCTGGGCACCAAAACAGATCACAGGAACTATGACAAAAAGCAGTGTTCTGCCAAAGCTGCAGGCAGGAGTCTGTCAGGGAGAATGATGGAGCAAGAAGAGTGGTGTTCTAACAGGCCAAGGGGGAAGAAAGAAAGAGTGAAAAGTGTAAGAAACTGGGAGAGACTTCAAGGGACACAACGCTGTTTCATGGGGCAGAAACTGAGGGACAAGTGAACTACAGTGCAGGGTGATTTGCATTTTTCCAAGACAATTTGTAAAGGGTGGAAAGTTGTAGATGGAATGCTTTGATTCACCTTCATCTCACTCTGCCTGTGCACTTGTGTCATTCATTTCATGTAGTAACCTTACTAAACAGTCACAGGCTGCAGCATAATTTTGTTGACCTTAAATTAAGGCAAAAAGCTGCAATTCTGGAATTTAAAGCTCACTGTCCTTATTGGCTAAAGGGCAAAATAAAGAAGTCAAGACGAATGACAACTTTTTGTGCGAAGAATCAAAGCTCATGCATTAAGGAACTTCAAAACAATTG
Organism: Eopsaltria australis; assembly: GCA_034509425.1. Lineage (NCBI taxonomy): Eukaryota > Metazoa > Chordata > Aves > Passeriformes > Petroicidae > Eopsaltria > Eopsaltria australis. The sequence continues at coordinate 133,406 of JAVTVJ010011003.1, read as the reverse complement.
GATTCATTTAATTTCAGCCTGTGTCTCTATCCTAAAATTGCATTCAAATTCAACTCTCTGCTTCTAATTCTCATTCACTGGAGCTTAGATGAACCTCAGATTTTAGGTGTTCCCATGATGGCAGTTATGGGAATTGTTTTCTTTTCAACAGAAAGTGCCTAGAATGGGAAATAATAGCAGTTCTGGGGGCTCTTTCTGCTTGCTTTCCTTTTTATTCCTACTGTCCAACATGGCAGAAATGCAATCTAATTGAGTTGCAGGAAGGCAATGTACATTAAGTTAGCAAGTGAGAGAAAAAGAAGTTAACCTTTCAGGCTTTGAAGGAGTTGATACCAGGGGAAAAACTGTGCCTGCAGTACAAAGGCAAAAGATATCAACTATCCTGAGAGATGTTTTCACAAATCAACAAAGAACATCAACTGGGGGGGGCGAAAAAAGCATTGCTCTGGTCTGTGTCCCTAAGAGGAGCAACTGAAAAGCTGTGAGTATAAAGCAGGTGTGAGATGGTTGTCAGTGCAATGCCAGCTGCCAGCAGAACAGGAATAACTCAGAAGGCTGGGGATGAGTCTCCGCTGCCGTGCACACTGCACAGTGCTTTAATCAAAGCCCAGAAGGAGCGGTTTGCAGCCAGTCACAAAACACCACATCCAGGCCGTGCAGAAAGAGGATTGCAGCAGAAATGGGGCTTCACCAGATCTATCTCAGATCTAGAACTGGTACTAGAAAAGGCTCAACCCGAATCGTTTTCTGAGTTCCTTCCTTTGTCCACTCACCCCAAATTTGTTTAGCTCGTATCTTGCTTCAGCATGCTTCCATATATCCTCAGAGAATCCATCTTGGAAAACACTTCCAGGATGGAAATGCTCTGAGCTTTAGATGTTGACAGATGAGGTGCAGATTCTCATGTTCTTTCCAATAATGGCAGTTGTTCAATTTCTTTGCCAATAGTTTAATTTTTACATATTGATATGACTTCATTCTATAGTTACCCTCCTGCAAAATACAATCTACGTGTCAGTTCTTTTATTCCAGGGATGTAAATGTGGTACCACATACTGATAAACACACTATACCATTTAAACCATTTCCTTTGAATTCCTGGTTCTGCTCAGACACATCAGACTGATACAAGACCCCCTAAGTAACATCACCAGCCTCAGTGGAATGCCTAAACTCTCTCAACTCCAACTTTGCACTATCACACCATAATGACAGTAAAATTATAATTATGGCAGGTTCTAGGTCACTGGCTCTGAATCTTCCTGCTTAGGGCTGACCATAGCATTTGTCTGTGTTTTCTTGTCACAAGGACTGATCCCTCCTGTTTCCTTAGGGACCAAATGTGTGTTCTCCACAACTCCTTGGAGCTGAAGGTGCTTGCCCACCCTGAGATCACTGAGTGAGACTGTTATGTTTCTATTAGCAGATCTGCTGCTGTGATGGAAATGTCTGTTCCAACACACTTCCATACAGAGAGAAATAAAGAGAAAAAAAGGGAAAAGGAGTTAAAAGCCAGAAGGCAGCATTTAAATGCCAGTGTGGCAACCAAAGAGGTAAGGCAATGAAACACCAAGAGAGGGAGGAGAGGAAGGTCAGTGTCCCCAGGGAGAGCAACGCCAGATGGCCACGAGCACAAACCAAGAATTCTGCACACAGGAGTTTTACTCTCACCCTTTGGTTTTTGGTTTTTTAGCATAATTTGTGTTGGAGTTTATTTTCATGGCCATTGGTAAGAGGCCCTAAAGGGAGAACATTTGAATGTGTACATACAGTGGGATATTCAGGGCTATTGTCAGCATTAAACCTGCTCAGTTCTGTTGCCTGGGATGACAGCAGCAATGAAAGAGCCACCTGAGGATCTCTTCCAGCTGAGATGCAAATTCCCTCTCCCTTTGCTTGTGCCATCCTAAAGCTTGCACATGCAGTTCCTAGATGGGGGTTGGACAGTGCTTACACCTGGATTTAACTGCATTTCCGTGCTGGGTGGAAGGTTCCAGTGGCAAAGTGAGAACATTTTGGCTTTAAATAAGAAGAGACATTTCTTAGGAACTGTGATGAGCTGCTTCAGACACAAAACAAACATTGACCGCACATCTATCCTGGCAAAAACAAAAGAGCTGACCTTAACGGTGATTACCAGGGAATATGCCCAGCTTTACATTTGAGACACTTGCATTTCCAGCCCCTTTGGCTCCCTACAGAAAAGCTAATGTTGCACAAAGAACAGGCAGGTAAACTGCTGTTCTTGTTCATGTTAGTTCTATGGAACTCAACCACCAGTATTCCACATTCTCTTCCCCTTCACAACCTTTGCGGTTCTTCTTCCACTGCATTGCGTTTCTTTTCTGGACTTACTCAATTTTGCTGGCACGGGACATTACAGTAATAAAAGAAAGCTTATGATAGAAGAGCAGGAAACAAATGACACTCATGCATTTGTCACTGATCCTTGAAAAATGAGGTGAGTCCCAGACTTACTTTTGGATTTCTCTCTCATGTGTTAGGCTGTTCCCAAAGAACCCTAAAGAAACAAATTCCCTGATTTGCCTCCTATTTGTGGAAGGGGCAAAGAAGAACAAGATGAAACAGCAGATTCAATTGCTTAAAAAACTGATCAACCTGTAAGAGAAAGATGTTTTCTGCTGCATTGTTTGTCATAAAAAAATATTAAGATTTAAAGAAAAACCCACAACCTCAGTAGCCTTGGCCAGAAATGAGACAGAGCCAGTAATCTGGAAGCAGTTCCTCCTTCAGTCTTTCTAAACTCTGAAGACAACTAAATTAACACAGAAATCAGAGCTCTCACACACCCTCCAGCCAACAGCTCCCAAAAATCTGAAAAGCCTTCTTGATTCAGTTTATTGCAAATGCTGTCCTGAGGCAGGAAAGGCGACTCTGCACTTTTTAGTCCTTTTACCTTTGACTGAGGTTTGCTTTTGCCCTGCATGGTGCTGCTGAAGAGCAACGGAGAGCAGGAACGAGGCTTCCTTAATCCTGGAATCATAAAAGCTTCTTACCTGGGCAAAGACACCAATCCCCCCTGGCTACAGCCTCCTGTCAGGTACAGGGCACAGAGCAACTCCCCTGAGTGTCACCGAGTACTTGGTTTATGCAAAACATCATTTGCTGATAAGAACTAAAGATGACACAACTTGGGCACTGTCCCCTCCTCCCCCGTAAGTGTCCCCTCCAGGGTGGCCTGTGGCTCCTAAAGTAACATTTCTGGAATCCAGCATCTCCAAAACACGTTCCATCACTTCTTGTCACTTTTAATTCAGTGCAAGCATGAAACTTTCTGAGGTTGATCATGAAAAGCAATACATAAAATCCAAGACAAATGATCATCAATGGCTGGGCTGAGAAAGCAGATCCCGTGTCATTGAATGGAGGTGGAAGGTCATTCCTAACACGTTCAGTGTAACAGCCAACGCAGATCCTGATGTCACCATGCTATTGAGACAGAAATGTCACATGCTTAGACTTCTTTAAAAGGAAAGTAAGAAGCAGGAGGACAGCTGGGTAGGTGTGTTGTTAACTCCATTGAACACAGTTAAACAAAGCCCAAAGCACAGTAGTTCTTAGGCATCCATTTGAGGAGACACAACCACAGATAGCTGCAGACCAGTCACAAGATGCTGGAAAAATGGAAAGCCAGATCTTTTTCAGCAAGTGCCATGGGTGCTGTGCACCCAGACGTGGAGCACCAGGGTCACCCATCTCCCTCAGGAGTCCAGCTTTCATCCTGGAGTGTGCACCAGCACTTGAGATTGAGATGAGAACAGCATTTAATAAGGGGAAAGGCATGGGAGCTATTACCCCCATTCCTAAGGCATTTCTGATGATGTAAGCAAGTTTAGATCAGAGGAAATGAGAAGCGCCGACTGCAAGCGATGTCAAAGCAAGTTTGGATTGGTTTTCAGAGCTTCCTGCTTTGTATGCTTTGTATGCTTTGTGTTAGGAGCCAAGCAAAGGGCTCCGATTCCCCTCCCGATCGTGCTGCCGATGCAGGGCTGCCGGCTGGGCTTCAGCCAGCCCTGGGTCAGCTCTGGGGCTCCCAGAGAGAGGCAGCGCTGCCTTTGGGGGCTCGGAACTGAGACCGAGTCCTGCAACTTGGGCCTCCCAGAGAGCCTCGGCTGTACTTTGGGAGCTCAGCAGACTCGCTTGATCAGTTGTGCTCCCAAAGAGAGGCTGAGTGCTGCGTTTGGAGTGCTGTAGTAAAGGCCAGATGCCGTGCTTTGGTGTTGAAAGCGGGCTCATTTGGGCAGCGGGAGTCGAAGGTGCTCAGCTCTGAGGCCGGCCTTTGGCACAGCCCGGTGCCGGGCTCAGCCGGCCCCATGGAGAGCTCCGAAGCAGTGGCTCGGAGCTGCCTTTGGGGCTGCCGGCGGAGCCCCAGTGGCGCGTTTTGGGGTTCATCCCGGGGCGGTATCGGGGCTCAGAGGAGAGGCCGAAGGCCGCGTTTGGGGTCAGGGGCGGAGGCCGGCGCAGCCCCGCGCGTCGGGCTCAGCAGGGAGCCCGGGGGCTGCCCCGGCACCGGCAGAGCCCCGGCTCCGCGCGGCCGGAGCGGGACCGTGCCCGGGGCTCCGAGCCCCCGCCGGCCGCAGCCAGAGCTGGGCACCGGCAGGGCCCGGGCGCGAATCTCCGGCTCCCGGCCCGGCCCCGCCGCAGCGCCCCGAGCTCCGCGCGGTCCCCGCCGGCAGCGCCCCTCGGGCCGGGGCTCCCCCAGCGCCGAGCGAGGGTCCCCAGCGATGGCCCCGGGACAGCGGCCCCGCAGGGGGCGGGACAAGGGCGGGGCGGGGCCGGGCACAGCTCGGGCAGCAGCTCGGGCTGGGGCGGGACAAGGGCGGGGCGGGCTGGGCCCGGCTCAGGTGCGCCCTCAGGGCCGGGTCCGGCTCAGGTGCGCGGGGCGGAGCCGGGCAGGTGCGCGGGGCCCCAGGGCGGCTGCGCGGGGCGGGGCCGAGGTGATTTCAGCCCCGGGAGTCGCCGCCGGCGCCATTTGCTCCTCGGGGCGCCGTGGGGGCGGCAGCGGTGGGTCCGGGCTCCCCCTCTGTGTCCCTCTTTTCTCCCCCTCCTCCCCCTTACCCGGCTCCCTCTCCTCTCCTGAATCTCTCTTCCCTTCCCTTCTCTGCTCCGTCCCCTTCTCTCCCCGCACACCCCGACACTCCCTCCACTCTACCCCTCCTTATTCCCACCCCTTACCCCGCTCCCTGTCCTCTCCCGAACCCCATTTCCCTCTTCTCCCTGCCCCAACCTGCGCACCCCGACCCCCCCCCACCCTGCCTTCCTCCCCTCTCCGTTCTGTCCCCCCGTTCTGTACCTCTCCGTATTCCTCCTCCTTACCCCTCTCCCTGTCCCCTCCTGAACGCCCCTTCCCTCCTCTCCCTGCGCACCCCGACCCCCCCACCCTGCCTTCCTCCCCTCTCCGTTCTCTCCCTCCGTTCCCCCTCCTCCCATTCCCCCTCCTCTGTTCTGTACCCCTCCGTATTCCTCCTCCTTACCCCGCTCCCTGTCCTCTCCCGAACCCCCCTTCCCTCCTCTCCCTGCCCTCCCTGCGCACCCCGACCCCCCCCACCCCTCCTTCCTCCCCTCTCCTTCCCCCCGGGCACTCAGCCTGACCCCCCCATTCCCCCTCCACCTTCCCTACCTACACCGCCCTTCTCCCGCACCCGGCCTCCCCTAAACCCCCCCGCTTCCCTACAAACCCCGACCGCGCTTCTGTTCCTCGTTCTCCACCTTGTCTGCCCGTCTTGCTCCTCTCTATTCCCGCATTCCCTCTCTCCCCTCCTGACGTGCCCTCTTGCTCCTCTCTGCCTCCCTCTACCCTCTCTATTGCCTTCTCTGTCCCCTCTTGACCTCCCCGCTGCCTCTCTATTCCCCCATTCCCTCTTTGACTCTCCCTTTCCTCTACCTTCTGTATTTCCCCCATTCCCCGTTCTGTCCCCCTTATCCCCCCTCTCTCCCCTTATCCCCCTCGCTGTTTCCCCGCAGCCGCGGGGTTCGGGGCGCCGGAGAATAAAGCCCAGAGGGCCGGAGCCGGCGCCCCTTGTTTAAATCCCCATACAGATCTCAACACTGCCCCACACTGCCGGCGTTCCGGCTTTCCCTGCATCACACTGGGGGGTCGGGGTTGGGGGTCAGGGTGGGTCCCCTCCTCCGGAGGGGGCCTTGGGACGGGGAGGGGGGGGAGGGAGGGTGGTGGGGAGGGTGGTGGGGGGGAGGGGGGTGGAGGGGGTGGGAGGGTGGGGTGGGAGGGCCCCTCCGGAGGAGGGCGGTCCTGGGGAGGGTTGGGGTGGGCCCCTCTTGAGGAGGGGGTCGGGGTGGGAGGGTTAAGGGGGGTCCGCCCCCTTAGCCCCACCCACTCCGGGCCCTCTCCTCCGGACAGGGTCGACCCCGGCCCCTCCCCGGGACCCCCTCCTCCGGACAGGGGCGTTGGCGGGGAGGGGGGCGGGCTGGGTGGGTGTGGATCAGGCTGTGGCGAGAATGCTGCTGTCATTAACAGTGTGTGTAATTAGGGTGCAGAGTGACGTGAACCCCTCTGCTACCACCCCCACCCCGCCCCTCTCCCGCCCCAGGGCCGCCTGTCCGGAGGATGGGGGTTCCGGGGAGGGGCCGGGGTCGACGCCCGCCGGTCCGGAGGGAGGGGGGCCCGGGGTGGGAGGGGCTAAGGGGGCGAACCCCCCTAACCCCTCCCACCCCGGATCCCTCCTCCGAGGGGCCTCACCCCAACCCGTCCCCAGGACGCCTTCTCCTCCGGAGGGGCCCTCCCACCCACCTCCTCCTCCCACCCCACCCTCCACCCTCCCCTCCACCCCCTCGCCACCCTCCACCCCCCAGGGCGCCCTCCGGAGGAGGGGCCCACCCTGACCCCCACCCCGACCCCCCAGTGTGATGCAGGGAAAGCCGGAACCCCGGCAGTGTGGGGCAGTGTTGAGATCTGTATGGGGATTTAAACAAGGGGCGCCGGCTCCGGCCCTCTGGGCTTTATTCTCCGGCGCCCCGAACCCCGCGGCTGCGGGGAAACAGCGAGGGGGATAAGGGGAGAGAGGGGGGATAAGGGGGACAGAACGGGGAATGGGGGAAATACAGAAGGTAGAGGAAAGGGAGAGTCAAAGAGGGAATGGGGGAATAGAGAGGCAGCGGGGAGGTCAAGAGGGGACAGAGAAGGCAATAGAGAGGGTAGAGGGAGGCAGAGAGGAGCAAGAGGGCACGTCAGGAGGGGAGAGAGGGAAGGCGGGAATAGAGAGGAGCAAGACGGGCAGACAAGGTGGAGAACGAGGAACAGAAGCGCGGTCGGGGTTTGTAGGGAAGCGGGGGGGTTTAGGGGAGGCCGGGTGCGGGAGAAGGGCGGTGTAGGTAGGGAAGGTGGAGGGGGAATGGGGGGGTCAGGCTGAGTGCCCGGGGGGAAGGAGAGGGGAGGAAGGAGGGGTGGGGGGGGTCGGGGTGCGCAGGGAGGGCAGGGAGAGGAGGGAAGGGGGGTTCGGGAGAGGACAGGGAGCGGGGTAAGGAGGAGGAATACGGAGGGGTACAGAACGGGGGGACAGAACGGAGGAGGGGGAATGGGAGGAGGGGGAACGGAGGGAGAGAACGGAGAGGGGAGGAAGGCAGGGTGGGGGGGGTCGAGGTGCGCAGGGAGAGGAGGGAAGGGGCGTTCAGGAGGGGACAGGGAGAGGGGTAAGGAGGAGGAATACGGAGGGGTAGAGTGGAGAGAGGGTCGAGGTGCGCAGGGAGGCGGGACAGGGGAAGACCAGGTGCAGGGGAGGAAGAGAAGAGCAATAGCGGAGAGGAATGGGGGTTTGCGGGGGACAGGGAGGAGAAGGAGGTAAGGGGGAGAAAGGAAGGGAGGAAAGAAGGGGTAGAGAGAAAAGGGGGTGGGAGGCTGTGGCTCTCGCGCCTCACCTGGGCCCCGCCGGGGGAGCCCGGACCGGCCGAGGCCGCCACCGCTGAGCGCCGCGGAGCAAATGGCGCTGGGAGGTGGCTCCCGGGTCTTAAATCACCTCGGCCCCGCCCCGCGCAGCCGCCCTGAGGCCCCGCGCACCTGCCCGGCCCCGCCCCGCGCACCTGCGCCGGGCCCCGCCCAGCCGGCCCCGCCCGACCTGAGGGCCCCGCCCGGCCCGGGGCCGCTCCCGCTACGGGCGGGGCCGGGGCCGCCCTCGCTGCGGGCGGCGCCGGCTTCGGGAGGCGGCTCCGAGCCCCGTCCCGGCCCCCAGAGCCGCCTCCCTGTGTCCCCCGCCCCGTCCCGGCGCCGCGGGCAGGAGGAGCGGGCGGGAAGCAGGACACGGCGGCCGCAGTCCCGCGTTCCCGTCCCGCTCCTGTCCCCCTCTGTCGGGCCCGGGGTCGCCGAACGGGCGCGGCGGTTCCGCGCAGGCACCGAACAAAGGCTGGAAAGCCCCGTGTGCCCGGGTCCCTGAGCCCCGCCCGGGTACAGGGAGCAGCCACCGCGGCTCCCGGACCGCTCCTGCCCCGGCACCTCCCTGCTCGCCCCGGGAACAGCCCCGGGGCCTCCGGCACCTGGAACCGCGGCGGGGCCGGTTCCGAGCCCCCGAACAGCGGCACCACGAGCCCCGCAACGCTGCGCTCCCGGCCCGTCACCCACCGCCGCATCCACACCGGGGAGAGGCCCCAGAGGCGTTCCGGTGTGGGAAGAGCTCCAGCGGGGCCCCAAGAGGGAGCGCTTGGCCGCTGCTGCCGGCGCTGAACCCGCCCCGATGGACCCGGGGCGAGCCCTGACAGCGCTGGGCCGGGGCTCCGTGCTCCAAGCACTGCGCACTGCATTTGGGGTCCGTCCCTGGGCCCCAAAATGCAGGATTTGGGCTCTGTGCTCCAGGCCCGGGTGAACCTCGTTTTGCACTCCCAAAGCACAGCACCGGAGTCTTTTTCACAGCCCTAGGCCTGGCCACATGAGACTGGTTCCAAATGCCGGCAATGCAGGACTTTGTCCTTGAGCCCTCCACACCCTCACCCCCACCAAAAACCCACCACAGGACTTAAGACTCCAATTCTGTGTCCAGAAAGATGCCAAATTTATTAGTCTTAGTTCACAGGGATGTGGAATTGACCGTGGACATCCCCACAAATGGTGACAGGGAATGGAGCTCTCACATGTTTGAGTCTGTTGTGAGATCTGCTTCAGTCTAGCAAACACACACGTGTGATAAAAGGGCAGGAAGCCTCCTCTGAAACGAAGCCATGAAATGTAGCCTATCTGCATTACCTAATTATCCTAACACTGTGATATCCCATTATCCCAACACCGAGTTCGTTGTGCTGCCTCCAGCTCTCTGACTGATGCCGCTCGTGGCTCCCGGCGCTCCCGAGGCTCAGGAACACCCACGGATCTGCCTGGCCTGATAGAACCGAAGGTGGGGAGGATCCCCAGGCCCGAGCAGCCACCGGCAGGGGATGATCCAGGATTCCTCCCCATGTCCCGAGCTCAGGATGAGGGAGCTCCCAGTGCCACTGCCAGGAAGGAGTAGCTCCCCAGGGATGCCTGTGTTCCCCTCGATGCCCCGCATCTCCCAGGGAGAGCGTGTCTTTGGGAGAGAAGCTGAAATCCCAGCAGTCGGGGCCGGGCAGCAGCCAGCGAGCCCCTGGCGCCGAGCAGAACCACAGGGACGCCCCGAGCCCGGGAGCCACATCCCTCACAGGGAGCCACATCCCACATGGGGACTTGGTGAGGAGCGGGGTCTCTGCTCAGGCTCTGCAGGAAGAGCAGGCGGATGGGAGCGCCCGGGTGGAGCCCGGCACTGGCAGCCGACAGGGCTGATCTTGCGGGGAGAACTTGCTCTGTGTTCCTTGGGCAGGATTAAGGGATGGCCAGAGGCTTTTAATATTCATTTTATAGACTATCACATCCACTGATACCAATATGAATTATGCAAAGCAGCCACAATGTCTGCAGGCTTCAAACCAAAGAGAAACAACATTGTTTTCCTTTCCTTCTTTTATGCAATTATACGTAGGTAAGATTAATGATGCCTGATGACATTTTCTTCTTAAAACTCCGGCCAATACCATGCTACTGACGAGGTTTCAAAAGCAGAAAGATGAAAGTGATAAATTAAACCTGGTGCCCGATCTTTGCATGTTTAGCTTTCCATTACAGAAATCCCTGGATGGCTCCACGTGCTCCTCTGCCAGTGTTATGTTGTACTTTGTCTCACACTAAGCTCATCAGGATACCCTAAATCCAACCTGTTCTGCTGCTCACACCAAAGCCTGCTGTCATCTCTGCTCACGACATTTGCACGGCACACGTTATCACACAGATAATGGCAAAACAAATTGCATCCTGTTCTTTCTGCGAGAAATAGCACAATTTGGGGAGCTGGAGCTGTGAAATGAGGTGATACAACTCCAGAGTAGCTCTCAACGTGATCTAAACATAGAGCTGCTTTTTTTCAAGTCTTCCCCTGTAGAAAATACACATTGTTGTAAAATGTCACCAAAGCAGAAATTACTGGTGAAGCTCTCTTTGCCCTTCCCTAGCACACAAGGGAAGTGTCATTCCTGGGGGTTAAAGCATCTTATTCCCACTTTTCACTGCTCTTGGATCAACCTATGTGTTAATTTAGATCTTTCTGCTCTTTCTGTAGTGGAATCAAAGCAAAGTGAAGTTGGAGTAAAGCAGAGGTGAGCCAAGCCCCACCTGTTTGTATGATCTTTCCATCTGAGCACCTCCCTGGGAATTGCCTATTCCCTGTACCATCTGATAGGAGGTCAGATGGGATTCAGAGGATGGGTAAAGGCTGGTGGAACGATCCAGACAATGCTTCGCCATGTGCAAGGTGAGAACTGTAAGATTCGCTTAGGAAGATGCTGAGCTGAGCAGAGGTGGAAGGAAAGGAGGAAAAGGCTGGCTTCCATCCTGATTTCCAGGCAGGGATGAGGCCAATCCTGCAGTCACAGAGCCCGTTGGAATCCCTGGCAGCAGGCACAGCTACTCCCGGGAAGCTGCGCTCCCGCTGCACAAAGCCATCCCCTTGACTGTTAAACTTCCTGTGAAAGCCATGGGATCACACCCTGGATACTCTGCTTGAGCCTTGCTGTGCTCAGCTGTGCCGGGTTCTGATTATCCAGCAGCTCTGGGAGGTGCTTCCAGGCCCGAACACTTCCCACAGTCCATAACAAAAACCAGCTGAGCACTGCCCCAGCCTTGTGCAGTCAGTGGAAGGCTCTGACTGTGCCTGGTTGGGATCAGGATCCACTCCTGCCTGGCTATGGAGCTCCAGCTGATGCTGCTGCCCAGAGGAACAGCTCCTCCCAGTCCGGGTGTGGCTCCCAAACCTCCACCAGGAGCTGCAACATTTCCCCTTTATTTGACATCCACGGTGCTGATGACTGGGATGTGTTTAGAGCAATGCAGATTGTAAAGTGAGAGATGTTCCAGCCTGGCTGCTGGGCGTGTGAGCAGATTATCTGCATCTCTAAGGAATTACCAACATCCCAACCATTACAGTTATCGGGAATAATGAACTGGAGGGCTTGAGAATGGAAATACTGTTCGGACACCGTTTCACCAAGTGTGGGCACTGTCACGATCTGATCTCACGAGACAAACATTCCCGATTTAAGGGAAGAGTTTCAATCTGACAGGAAGAGCTGCCTGAATCCCAGCATCCCTGACCACCCTCACCTCATCCCTGTGGTCCCTCCAGAGGGAGGGCTGGGGACAATTCCCCAGCCCCATCAGCTCCTCGAACCTGAGCTCTGCTCCTTGCAGCTCAAACACTGCTCTGCTTTGGCCCAAGACCTTTCAAATATTCCAGGATGAGGACAGAGAAGTCCAGGGATAAACAAAGGCCTCTTGGAAGGCAAAGTATGTATTTCGTTACTAAAAGGCAAATTAAAGAATCTTTTTATCTTCATGGTTTGTGTTGTCTTTTGCTTGCTTGGTCTTTTGCTTTCTGCCCTTTGCAAGTCTCAGCACATTCACCTTTCAGTATTTCCATCCCCTGCCTTGCCCAGGCTGCCTCTGGTTCAGCTCCCTCAGCAGCTGCTGCTTTCAGCCTGATCTTTTTTCCTTTAGCTCGTGTCCCTCTCCATTTGCCATCCTTCCCAGATGCTCCATCCCGGGAATTCCCGCCTGTGAACAGCGAGGATTCCTCACCCTGGCCGAGGGAAGCCTCACCCCTGCACACATTCCCAAGGGTCACTGGGCTGCTACAAACCTTTGATCCCAGAGCTCAGGATCGCTCCCGGTGCAGCCTCTGGGGAGCTGGAAGCCTGTCCTAAGGATCGGGATTGATGCATGTGGTGACTGGAAAATCATCCCTGAATCTTGGATCCAGTGGTCACAAGCAGGTGCAGCCCAGGCACCCCATTTCCTGCTCATGGAAATATCACCCACACTTCAGCCTGGTACAGCTGATACACAAAAACCTGCCCTGGTGCACAACAGGAACTCCACGTGCATCCATGAGAACGCAAATACAATGATTGTGGCTCTCAGTTTTGAGCCAGTGATCAAGATTCATTTTCAGTAATTTTAAACAATTATTTCACCTCATTGCTTAATTCTTTCTGCAGCTGGGACTCCAATAAGAGGAGAGAGGAGACAGTTTCCTGCAGCCCCTTTCCTGCTGAACACCGAGGCTCATTCAGGTCCTGAGAGAAGGCACAGCCAGGGAGAGCTGCCCCTGCTCTGCTGGGATTGCACCCTGCGTTCCCGAGGGAGAGATGTCTGTGTGAAAACCGGTCTCTTTATTTTTGTGCCTCGTAGTTCCCACTAAAATTATTTTGAGCAGAACTGGGACTGCTGAGCATCACTGAGCAGCAAAGGAGACATTCAGCAATCCCCACAACCTGGCAGGAATTACCGTGGGGGATGGCCTCAGCCCTGGGTGAGAGTTACAATGGCAACAGCGGCAACAGCCACCCCGACATTCCCCAGAACTGTGAGAAACTGCTTCCTCCCTTTGCTGGGAGAATGTCTCTCGTGCACCTCCAAGTTACACCCTCAGCTCTCACTTGGCTTCTACAGATACAAATTCCTTACACATTCCTCACAAGGCATCTCCACCAGTTCCATCTTCTGCCTGCTGGGCAATGCTCCCCCTCCTCATTTCAAAGGTGAGAGCGAAGAATTTTGCAATTGCCTTTCGCTGAGCTCCTCTCACATCAACTCTCACTCCTTTCATTTCCTTACCAGGAAGGAGAAAGATTAAAGGGGGGAAAAAGTATGTTATGATCTATGCAAGGCCAGAAAGTGGCCTGAAAAGACATATTTTGGATTAACTCTGGCTGTATAAAACCAAAGTCAATTGGGATTTCCTAAAAAAAAAAAATTAAAAAATGAAAAGAGGAGATAATTAAAGCTATTTAGAGAGTCAGATGAAGGTCTGCTCCTCAAGGTTTTAGCTTTGGCACTCTGTAAGCAACACGGAACACAGACCGTGAGTAACTGTGATGGACTGCACAGAAGAGGACTCGGAGGAGGAATTCATTCCCCCATCCAAAGCAATTGGATTGACTTGGACAAGGACAGAAATTCCCTGTGGACTGTCAGTGCTGCGCAGTCACTGGCAGGGTGATTTGCACTGCCCCCATGTGCACCTCTGGTGTTCAGTGGGCACGGCTGAGGGGCTGTTGGACCGCACTGGGCTCACTCCTCTGAAGTGAAACTGTGGAATTGCTAAGAGGATGCCCTTCCCTGTTTTCCGTCTGTCCCTCTCCCAGAGAAGCCCCAGCTGTCCCCACAGGTCCCCTGCCTGTCGCTCGGAGCCAGCAGAGCAGAGGCCTCACTCGCTCCCCCCATGGCACTTCCCATTCCCGCTGGTGTCGCATCCCAGGGGCTGAGCAGGGAGCGGCGCGGGGGGAATGAGCTGCTCCGGTGTCCCTTGCAGCCTCCAGCACAGCTCTGCTGCCAGGGACGAGGAGCCCGGGCCCAGGTGGCTTTGACACTGCTGGAATTCATTGTCACGGGACGCTGTTGGTGTCACCTCCACATCAAAGGGACTCCATAAACCGAATTCAGCACTTTCAGAGCCTCTGCCCTGAGGGCTTGTGGCAGCAGCAGAGCACAGCTCTGACAGGAGCTCTTACTGAACGCTCTTGTAAAGGAAGTCATTTCAGTTTAGGGTTTGTTTGCTTTAGCATTATTTATCAAGTGGCCCAGTTAATATTTTCTGCGTATCAGTTTTAGATTGAGCCTTTACAGAGTTAGGTTAATTTTTTTTTACAGGATGATGTGTCACATCACTCCTGAGTTGGGTTCAACTTTGAACAGCCTGAAGTGCCCAGCACTGCCAAGACCCAAGGCAATAATTTCTTTGTAGGCAGCCCAAAGCCCGTTTAATGTTTCACTATTGGACCCAGTGATCTTAAGGACTTTTTCCGACCTAAATGATTCCATCATTTCATATTCCCAAACTCAGAGGAATCCAGACAAACAGACATATTGTAGAGAAGGTACCTTTTAGGGGTGTTTGTGTAAATTACCATTCTTTTTTTCCCCAACAGATGGACTATTTCCTACTCAGTATAAAAGGCATGTGTTTTCCTACACAAAAGCTGTAATTTACCTGACATCTTCTACCATCCTAAACCAGAGCAGTAAGATGCAGCCACGAGAAAAACCACTGCCCTCCCTGGGGATCCCATAATCACTGTCCTCCCTGGGCATCCCATAATCACTGCCCTCCCTGGGCATCCCATAACCCACTGCCCTCCCTGGGCATCCCATAACCCACTGCCCTCCCTGGGCATCCCATAACCCACTGCCCTCCCCAGCTCCAGTGCACCGTCGGGGCTGTGAAGCTGGGAAGCAGTGGAGATGTTGGGATGGCAGAGCTCGGAAGCAGTGGAGATGTTGGGATGGCAGAGCTCGGAAGCAGTGGAGAGGATGGAAGGTGCTGCTCCCGCCTGGTGCCCACAGCTCCTGAACTGCCTCTGGTCCTTCTTAGGAAAAGTTCTGGGATCTCAATGTCAATGCCTGATGCGGCCCTGTCCGACTTCCTGGGATTGGAGCTCCTTGAGCAAAAGAAGGGGAAATGGCTGCAGTGTGAGGGTTGCCAGGCTAATACCAGCAGGAAGGAAAGAACTCAATGAAATTGAGAAACTACATATTTAACCAGTAGGTGGATGGTAATAACTGTTTTAGGCCAACACTGAATTCTGTCTGGGGCCTTTAATTATGAGTCAAGCTGCTGATCTGAGTGGCAGTGCTGGGTTTGCAAACCACAGACAGGACAGAAAGGATCCCTCCCAGCAGCAGCCCGTTCAGTGCCCTTGTAAGGGGTGTTTGCACAGAAAATCCACTGCAGAACAAGGCTGAAGGCAGCAGGGAACCACCCAGCTTTTAGCCAGGGAGTCTCCTCTATTTTCTGGGCTGTAGAGCACATGGCAGCACTGCTTTATGTTAAAAGACAAAAAGGAGCAACCTAAGGACAGGGAGTTGCAGAAACACAAGGAAACCCACATTTCAAAAGGAAAACTTGCCTTGTTTTCACTCCTCAGAGTAAAAGGCAAGGCTGTGCTTGCTTCCCTCCCCCTCAGAAGTGCCCACCCTGGCTCTGCTGAACAGGATCCAGCCAGGATTGGTTCTGCTCTGCCAAGAACGCAGCTGAACATCAGATGGGTGACACACACCCCAAAACAAGGAGAGATAATGAAGCTGGAACAGCAAAGCTGAGCCCTCAGCAAGGCTCGATTCCTACCCTGGAATCAGCAGGGTTTGTGAGCTCAGAGCTCCGAGCTCTCCATTATGTGACAGGAGAGGGCACAGAAAGCGCCGGAGCTGAAGGAGCCATGGAGGTGCCTCAGCTCCAGGGGGATGCACTGCCAGGCTCTTCATGCCTGGGGCACTTTGCTGCCAGAGAGGAGTTTGGGAAGGGTTCCAACACTTCCTGCCAATGCCAACCCCACAGCAAGAGCAACCCTGCTTTTCCTGGAACACACAGAGCTCCATGGGAACTCCCCATGGATCACTCCCTGTGCAAGGCACTCGGGAAGGCTCTGCAGCTCCAGCCTGTCCTCACTGCTGTGTCCCGGTTTGCTCCTGGAATTCCCAGCCCAGAAATGTCTCCGTGCCCCTCCACTGTCAAGGCAGGCTTGGGAGGGTGTCCCTGCCTGGCATTTTCACTGCTTCTCATATTCCAGGTTTCCTGGTTCTTCCTTTTTCCCACTCCTGTGTGCTGACCAGCTCCTCGGTATTTACAAAAAAAAAAAGTCCTTTTCCCTGTTGCTAAATGCAGCTTGACGCCACTCAGTGACCCTGTTAGCCCAGCTCAGCCTTTGGAAGCACATCCCTCAGTAACGCTGCAGACAAATCACAGCAAACAGAAGCAGCTTTGAGCTCTGCAGTCACCAGAATCCACAGCCACAATTATGTGAAATGATTAAATGAAGGCGGATTAAGTGATGATCTCTGGCCAGGTGCCAGAGAGTGGCACCAACAGTTATCAAAAGGAATCAGAAATGAGGCTGTGGAAAATACTGGGCATCTTAACTAACATTCCTTGTGGTTTTGTGCTACAGAGATTGTCATTATTATTTCTCATTTACCATCATGTTGATGAGCGGCTCCAAACTGCACATGGAATTTCCACCAGGATTTCCAGGGCACAGCTTTGCTCCCTGTCCCATGCTCAGGGCTCTGCTGGATCCACTGAGAGGCTGGGAAGGAAGGAGGAGACACTGGAGCTTCCTTGTGCTGAAGGAGCCTGGAGGCTCACGAGGGACTTCGAAATGGTGAATAGAGAGGACAGAGGCACTTTGTGGGATGCACGGTGTGGGATGCACAGGGCATTAAGGTATTGCTGCAGTTGGGGTCAGGCAAGAAAAGGCCAGAGAGCTCTTCAGAAATCATAACATCATCACAAAACTAAATAAATAAATCTCTAGGAAGTACAGAAAGAGACAGACCTTAAACACATCATGGTTTAACCCCAGCCAGCAGCTGAGCCTCACACAGCCCCTCGTTCATTCCCCCTCAGTGGGATGGGAGAAAGAATTGGACAAGTAAAAGTGAGCGCGCTGCTCAGCAATAACAAAGTCACCCGTGAACTATCAACGCTGTTTTCAGCAGAGATCCAAACCACAGCCAAAACCAGCACACATATCAAAAGCATCTTCACTCAGAACAGCAGATTTGGTGTGTCCAGATCAAGGATTTTGATTTTATTGCCTTACAGAAAAATACGGCCCAATAAATCTTTGGCTTCACAAACATCCTTTCCCTCACCTCCCTACGAAGGGAAATGTCTTAGATGGGAATTTAGCTATAAATATTTTAGTTGTTAAGATTTCAGTTCCTACTACAAGTCTTGCTGTAATGTTAACTTTAGCATAATACTTCAGCTTCAATAGATTTTTAAAACACAAGAAGTCTTCTTAACACAAGGTTTACTACGAGGTGACTGTTGGATTATCTGTTGCAAATTCTCATCAAAAGTCAAACTGTCTGATGAAATATGTGTTCCTGCCCCTGAAATGCCCACATGGAGTGATAGGGGGGAATCAATTCCTACACCACACTTAGTGCCGGATACATGAAACACACTGGAATAATTACATACGAACAACATGAAAAGCTGTGGGCAACTCCTGCAAGTTACTGCAGGCATCAGAAATATTGCTAGATTTTCATAATCTCCCAATGAAGGATGTGCACACATCCCAGCAGGGTTTTGCATCTCTGGGTCTCTGACTGCAGGTGAACAAGGACCAGCTGTCCCAGTACTCCACCTCTCCTAGTTTCTTTTGTGCCTTTAAACCAGGAACACAGTGTCAAAAACATCACATATCTGACAAATCCAGGGGGTGATGTAATGGTGGTGTTAATTTTTCTGTGTATTCAGCTTGCAGGCCATAAAGCACACCCTGCTTGTGCTTCACAGTTTTTCTCCAGAAGCCAAGCAGCCCTTCCTCATAAACAAAACAAACCAAAAAACCTGAAACATGCCACAATCTTTGTCTTTCTCACAAATCCCTTGATTTCTCACTTTTATCCAAAATTTCTCCCCCTCATTTTCCAGCTTATGTAGCCTGGATTCAAATCCCCCTCCAAAAAACATGAATAAATGAGTAACAGCTACTTCAGAATAAACACTGACTGTCACATCTCTTCAAAGCCTTTTCTGAATTTCTGCCCCATCCTGCACCATGCCATCAACACCTGCAGAGTTCCTTGCAGACCTTCCAAGCTGTGCTCCTTTTGTAGCCTCTCTAATCAGTATCCCATTTAACTGCTGTGGTCCCACCACCCCAAGGGGAATGGCAGCGTCTCTGGTGACACTCAAGACACATCCTGCCATTTTTGTCCGCACGGCCAAGCTGCAGAGGACTAATTCACAAGGATGAAAATACTCTCTAATGTAAATGCCAAAGATGCCTCAGCCTGGGCTGCTTTCCCTTGACAATTCCCAGGGAAGCCCTTGCACAGAAGAGGAGGTAACTGGGAACCCTGGCCCTTGTTTCTGCTGGAGGGGCCGCCCAGCCCTCGCAGGCCCAGTCCCCGTCTGCTTCCATTCATTCCCTGCAGAGCCGGCCCGGGCTGCTCCCAGCTCCCAGCACTGCCTGCAACGCCAGCCTAAGGAGACGCCTTTCCCTCTCTCCCCCTGGAACAGACACCAGCTGGCACCATGGAAAGCACCCAGCAATGCCTCCTGCTCGCCATTGCTCAAATGCCACATCTTTATTTACAGAGGAAAAACCCACCAGCCTCATCCCCCAGAATGTTACGTCCGGACGTCTTTCAAGCACAGCAAAACCATGTGCACCTTCCTCTGAGAAGTTCACGGCTGTTGCTGCTGAAAAATACTTTCTAATTTTCCAACTTTTATGTCCACAAGAATTTATCTGGGAACGAGGAGCTACTCTCCCTTTTGGAGCCCAGCTGTGCACGAGGCCTTCTCACCTTCTCAGCCACCTTGCTGACCCTGGAAATGTCCCTGCTGCTGCCCCCTTGGCAGAGCTGCTATTTGGCAACAAAACCAGTTTAGAATCGCCTTTAATCAAAATGCAATGAAGTGGCTTAAAATTTGCAATAAGAAGCTTCTGTCAGTCAGTTTTGTATCTGAAATTTTCAATTGATGACATCTTTAAGAAGACAACATGAGAAGCGAGTGCAGTCAGAAGCAATCATCGCTTGTGTTTCAGAACTCTCAGGTTTTCTACCACTTTCCATCACTTGAGTAAATGCCATTCCTCACCACCTGTCAAGGCCTTGGCATTTTTTGAAAACCAGGCAAATTATTAAGGAGCCTTAACAAGGTCTTCAGGACGTACCTGACACTCTCTTTTTTTTTTTCTTTTAAATATCATGAGATGTTTTAATTCACTGCATTTTCCATGTAGGTGGCAGTTTTCCTAGCTACACCAGGCAAAATCCCAGACTTCCCTGAACAGCAGGGAAAGTTGTGTTAAAAGTGCCTCAGCACCACATATTACAAAGTTTAGGATATGGGAAGGTGAAAGTGTGAGGCTTATTGAAAAAAATACAGATACTGAGATTTACTTCAATCACTGCAGTGTAGCTGGAAACTCTCACATTTAGGAAACTTGTATCTGAATTTTCCAGTTAGCTTTCAAGTCATTACAAATAAAAAAAAATTGCAGTTGAATGCTCTAATAATTCCAAACATAGGGAAAGTTTGCCAGTTGGACAGACCTTCAGGAAAAACTGCAGGCACTTGGGCAGTATCTTGCCTCATAATTGTGATGGATTTTAATTAAAGACATTTCTTAGAGCACAGCTTAAAGGAAGGAACCATCAGGAAGCTGGATCCTTCATGCCAGAGCCAGGCCTGTTTGGAGCCCCGCTGTATGGACAGAGCTGTGCCTTGGCTTTACATCTGATGTCTGCTGGGTTTCCCCAGGCTGCCAGGGAGGCTCTGCAGCACTTTGTACATAAGTACAGCAGCTTGCACAGGCCACCCATGGCCTCAGTGCTGCAGTCACACAGAGAAGGCTCAGCACTGAGCTGTGAGCTGGTGGCACTGAACTCCTCACCAGAAATGCTTTGCGTTATGGCCAGAAAAATTCCCCCGTGCAGCTCTTGTGAGTGGTGTGGCTCTGGGTGACAGTGGCTGAGGGCTGGCTAGGGATGTGGGGCTGCCTCAGCCACCTCTTCTGGCCAGGGGTCTGCAGCTGGGCCTAAGCTCAAATGATTGTGTGGGTGTGGGAGCAATGGCCAAATCTGCAGGTGCATGTGTATGTGAGGCACAGCAGTGTCCAGCACTGTGGCAGAGCCAGCAGCAGGTGCTCCCTGGGACAAGGGAGATGACACGGGGAGGTCACACCTGCAGTCACACAACCTACATTGGCTGGACCCAAACATGCTCATCTGTAGCTCAGTTACCAAGAGACACCAATAGCAATATCCAATCTGTTCCCAAAGAAACCCACTGGAGAGCCACAACTGGGACTAGGAGGCACACAACCTTGTTGGGAGCAGTTTGCCATTTCTTAGTGCACAACATATGCTGATTTTACTCTTCAGGGAAAGAAATGTTTTTTTTAATCCACCTGTTGGGTTGGGCTGGGCTGTTGCTCCTACGCAGACAGGCTGCGAGCCCCTCAGCCCTCCTTGCTATATGCCCTTCTGGATTCTAAAAAGTCCTTGAAACACCCTCAGCCCAATGTCACTGGGTACATCATAGTCTGCCCAATGAATCCCTTTCTGAAGAGCCCCTGGAGAGCAACAACAGGAAACACAGCAGGAACTGCACAAGGAAAAACACTGTGGAAGTTACCTCAGAGAAACAAAAAACCCACGGGACTCCAAACAAAAACCCCAAAGCCAACCAACCAGAAACCCAAACAAGAAACCTTTGGAAAGTTACATTAAAATTGATAATTTTTTTACCTGAATCCCAATGCACCTTTCCTGTGACAGACAGACACAGTCTGTGGGTTTTCCCAGGATCAAACACTGAGCAGGAATGCCACATGCCTGCCCAGGTAGTACAGGCTTGGTCAACTGCTGGGTAGTCCAGAACTCACCTGCGAACTACACTGAACTCTGAAGTTTTAGTGTCACAGTGGGACCTTCTGCACCCACCACTGGCAGTGGCTGGGATTTGCTCCCACAGCCCCTCAGGTGTTCCCACAGCCCTTCAGATGCTGTTCTACTCAGCTGTCCCTGGTTTATTCCTGCTGTGCTGGAATTCCCACATACCAGAGAGGAACAACTCTCACAGCTGAGCATCTACCTAAGAGGTACTGGATTGAGGGAGGGCTTTGCTTTGTATTTCTGAAAACTGTTTTAAACATTAGCAATAAGATGTTTCCTCCTGTCCTGCTTCCCACCTGCCCAGCCTTTTCCCCACATCTGTGATGAAGAATCATGGGGCCTTTTCAGGAGCCTCCAGCAGGCACAGGGGACACGAGCTGTCACAGAATCACCGGGATGCAATTTGAGCCAGGCCAGAGCAGAAGCTGTGAGGGAGGACAGAGCCACCTGTGCCCAACAGGGGCACACAGACCACGTTCACATTCCTCTGCTCCAAGCTGCAAACATGGCTCATCCTAAAAGCAGAAACCCTTCCTTGGAACGAATGCAAATTTGGCTTTCCCAGTGCTCTTTTCCCTGATCCCGGACTAGGATGAGATCCAGGGTCACAGCAACTGACAAAGGTCCCAAAGCTTATGTCCCTTCTGCCTTGCGCAGACTAGATTTGGTATTTCTGCTCTGGGAATTGCCCCACTGGGAACAGGACACACTCCTGCAGGCATGCTGGCTGACAGGTGGGGCAGCCTAGATAGGAGAGATGAGACACCTCATATTGCACTCATATGCTTTTAAACCATCCCATCTTTCCCACCTGGAAGTGGATGAGAATCAAAATCCTCTTGGGCGTAAGACAAAACATTCCTTCCAACACTGCCAGTTTACTCCTTGATATTTCTCTGAATGTGGATATAACAACCTGAGCCAAATGAAGCTGATAACATGGAAGAGACTGAAGCAGAGAGAGGCTGTTGTGGTTTGACACTGGCCAAACGCCAGGCACCCACAAAAGTCACTCACTCACCCTCCCCTGCCTCAGCTGGGCAAAAAAAATTAAACAAAGGGTTCCTGAGTTGAGATAAGGACTCAGAGAAAACACTCCAAGGGGAAAACAGGCTCAACTTAGAAGTACAAAGTAAATTAATTACTAACAAAGTTAGAGGATAATGAGAAGTGAAATAAGCCCTTAAAAATACCTCTTTCCCCCCGGCCCCTCGCTCCTTCCCACTGACAGTGCAGGGAGTGTTTTCTCCCAGTCCTTATCTAAGCTCATGAACCCTTTGTTAAATTTTTCTCTCCTCTATCCAGCTAAGGCAGGGAAGAGTGAGTGAGTGAGTGAGTGAGTGAGTGAGTGACTTTTGTGGGTGCCCGGTGTTTGGCCAGTGTCAAACCGTGACAGAGGCAAAAGTTTGGAAGGAAGCAGCTTGCACTGTGCTTGTTTCATTGCAGAAGCTTCACATAATTTGCTGGGAAGAGGCCGACTCTGCCATGGCACTGTCCCCGCCACCAGCCTTCATCCACCATCTCAATGTGTGTGATTGTGTCATCAGGATCAAAAGAAATCTCATCATCTCCATCTGCAAAAATTGTCAAGAAACGACAGTCACAATGCAAAGAGAACCCCAGAGAGAGCTGGCTCACGTTCCTCCTCCCACCTTCCCCCAGGCAGGAGAAGATAGAACAAGTGCTCTGATAACCCCCAAGAGTTTACCTCACCCAACCCCCATCCAACAGCACAGATAAAGCAGAGAAAGAGCAAGACCTCACAGGTGAAAGATGAAGTTCCTTTGTTCCTGTCCTGGTTTGGGGCAGGACAAGGCTAATTGTTTGCAGTGGCTGGGAGGGGCCATGGCCAAGACACGGAGGTTATTCTATACCACCTCATGCCATTGCCAGGAGTGGGGAAAAGGGACTCTCAATTCCGAGGAAGACAGGATTCCTTCTGGTTGAGAAGATGTGGTGGAGGGAGCCATCCAGTATAATCTATTGTTGGGTGTTTTCCTGTGTGAATAATTTCTTTTCGTACACCTTTCATTATTAACATTGTTGCAGTTACTGTTCACTTTCTTATTGCCGTTTCCAGTAAATTGTTCTTATCTCAAACTGTGATCTTTGCGGTTTTGTGCCTCCAGTTGGAGAGGGGAAATGACGGATGTTTGGTTTTTTTTTTTTTTTACAGGGAGTACTAAACTCGAGAATACCGTTCCTAAACCATGACAGTTCCCAAGCCAGGTCTCGTTCTGCTTCCCAGGAGGAAGACATTTAAACCTCCAAGTCACAATCTTTTCCCCGCTGCTGATGCGGTGAACGCCCAGGTCCCCCCACGTGCCCGTGTCAGAGCCCCGCCGGGGCACAGCGCCTTCCCCTGAGTCCCGAGGGCAGACCCACCTCCCTGGTAATCGTAGAGAGCAACGGCGCAGGTCCCGGCGTTCTGCCCCTCGTAAGCACTGTCCGTGTTCCCTGCAGAGCACAGCACAGACGGATGAGACAGCAGCTGAAGCAGCCACACGGTCCTGGTCAGCGCCACCCTCCAGCCCAGCTCTGGGGAAGCACACCCAAACCCTGTCAACACGGAGAGGTGCACCACAGCCCAAAGCAAGGTGTGACTTCCCTTCCCTTCTTCAAGGAGACAGCTGGGTCCTGATCTTTCAGCTCCTCTCCCAAGAAAAAGGCTGGGAATAACTCCAACCTCTTCACTGCCATCTCCAATACCAGCAAAGCTGTGACGGAAGCACCGACAGCAGCCCGTGCAGTTTGCTCCTGTGCTTGGACAGAGGCTACCTGCGCTCCTCACACGAGGAGACCCCAACAGATCAGGACTTTAGGATAAAAATTCTCTCTGGACTTTGTCCCATACATCCAGTGAGGTGAGTGGACAGGTACAAGCTCCCTGGGACATGGGCTCTTCCATCAGTACTCACCGAGATGGAGCTGGCTCTGTCTGGGCTCCTGAGGAAGGATCACCTCATAGTCTTCACCCCCATCTCCTCCAAAGTCATAGATGGCATCCAGCTTTCCCAGCGGGGCTGGCAGCTCCTCATAGTCAGCACCTCCACTGGTACTGTCACAGTAGTCGGAGGGCTCTGGCAGCTCCTCATAGTCTCCACCAACATCCAAACTTACACTGTCAGCGGGCTGACCCTGCCTGGGGACCTTGCACAGCTCTGCATCCAGATCTGCTGGCCTTGGTGGCAAAGTGGGTGGCACTTCTTCATCCTCCCTTTTGGCCTCCTGCCATCAGGTGGGAAAGTGACAAGGGAAGTCACCTGCAAAGCACCCACCACAGGCAGCTCTTCCCTGACTCCCAGCACCTGACACAAGGCAGCCCCTTTACTGCTGCCAGGGCACAAAGGGAGCATCATCCCCTGCACACCAGGGAAACAGCTGAGCTACTTGGGCCATGCTGAACCAGCAGCTGGGATTGCTCTGGAGACCCTCAGGACGCAGGCATTTGAACTCTGTTCATACTTCACTACAGCCTGTGGCACTGCCACTGCACTGACCCACTCCCAGAGCTTGTCCCACGGGGCCAGGTGCTGTGCAGCCACGTCCCATCCCCATCCTAATGCTCCCCCTTATTCTTCCACAGCCTCTCACACGCTGTGGCTGTGCTCCACATCTTCCTGCAGGGCTGCTCATAAGGCGCAGCCCCTCTCAGGTGCAATCCCTTCTGCCTGCTCCCCTCCCCAGCTCTCCCAGGCTGCCTTGGCACCTGTTCTCCTGGTGGCACGGGCTGGTCCGCAGCAGTGCTCCTGGGTACCCTTGCTGGCATGGCTGGAGGGGCTGCCCCAGTGTGCTCCTTCTCTCTCGGTGGGATTTCCTGCTGGAGAAAAGCCATCAGACTGCTCAGTCCCTTTGAGCGATGGCTGGTCACATTCCCAACAGAGCAACTCAGAACATTTTCCTCCACGTACAAACTTGCTCTGGGCTTGGGCACTCACAGGCTAGTGACAACAGTGGGGCAGCCCTGAAGAGGAGCATATTGGCGGCTGGGGGGACAGCTTCCCTGTTAACACACCTCTGTCCTCTGAGTGCAGGAACAGCACCAGGTGGGAAGGCATGTAAACACAGTTTACATGTGGGCTGTGTGCCATCTCCAGTTTGCTGGGATGCATCCCACATACAGACTGCTGGGATAGCAGTGCTGGGGAGGAGTAACCACACTTTTCAGGCACCAGAGGCAACAGAGGCCGCGGTCAGAGCACAGGCACCATGGTTGCGTGCAGGTATGTCCTTATGACTGTTTGGTGTGCTGAAAAGGGAAGTCCAGTGACAGCTGTGAAGCTCAGTGGCCATTCTTGGCAGATGCAGGGAAGCAGTTTAGGCAGGAGGTTACCCTCAAGAGACCAGTAGCTGCATGGCTCTAAGGAAAACTCTGTGTCACGAGTCTTGGAGGACACAGCAAGACAGCCCTGGCTCACCTGCTGCCGAGCCACGCGGTGCTCCTGGGCCTGCCGCCTCACCCGCTCCTCCTCTGCCTGCCTTCTGCTCTCCTCCTCTGCTGACTTGGCCATGTGTTCAAACCGTGACCGAAGGCTGCTGGTGCCACTGGAAGCTCCTGTGAGGAGACAGCTGATTGACCCAGCCCTACGTCTTCCTTCCACCACACCAAGCATCCAGGAGAAACCCAGACCTCTGCCTCTTCCAGAGAAACTTGCAGTTCAGCCACCTTCTCCTGCCCTCCAGCACAGGTTAAACCCCTATCCCACCACAGCACACACCTGCCAGCATGCCTCCACAGAGGGACTGTGAGGCCCACAGCTTCCTAAGCCAAGGGCCGGTACTCGGGTCTCACCTGCTTCCAGGGGTCTTGTTTTCTCATAGGAGGAGGTGGGAGCTGCCATCTCATCAAAGCCAGCAGCACTCTGCCAGAGGAAGTGAAAGAATTGTTCAGCTTGTTGGGCAACGCCAGTGCTGGGTTTGGGTACTGGCGATGGCAAGCTTCGTTCCCAGGTGTGTTTGTCCTCACCTGTACACCTGCCCTGGCCCAGGGGAGGCTGCTGGCTGCAGTCCCCTCTTCTGACACCTCCCTGCCCTGGGGACGTGCCTGTTGCCCCCAGCCAAGCACACAGGTGTCCCTGCCCAGGAGGTGGCATTGAGAGCTGGAAAGGTGCTGTGGAGCCCAGTGGGGGAGGCTGAGCAGTTGCACAGGACAGCAGGGCTGGGGGCACTCCCTGTACCATGGCAAGGAGCAGGGGGCATGCCTGGAGGGTGCCTGGTCATCTACCTCTTCCCCAGGCCCAGGGACACTGCACATCTGTCCCTGCACTCCCCGTGGCACGAGCCTGAAAGCATTTCCCTGCTGGATGCACAGCTGCCTCACCTGCTGTGTGTGAGCGGTGGCACAGGCTGGAAACCAGCACCTGTGTGTGAACACCTGCGGCATCCCTGGCTCCAGGAGGTATGGAGAGAGGCTGAACTCGGGCTAGTATTGGTGGGGAGGGTGCAGGAAAATGAAAGTGAGATAGAGAGGGCTTAAGGGTTTATCTGCTTTCGTGAGAAAACCACCTCACGCAAAAAGGAACCAGCAGGTAGGGCCCACTTTTCAGCTGGACATTTTACACCAGGTGCTGCCCGCAGGTGTCACAATAGGCTGGTGGCCGGCTGCCACTGCAGCCGTGGAGCCCTGACAGCAGCTCTGCTCTCCCTGCAGGAAACACACCTGAGCAGGCAAACCAGCCTGCAGGCTCAGAACCAGGCGTCCACAGGTCACAGCAGAGGATTGGACATGCTGTGTATATGAGAGCGTTTGTATTTTGTGTGAGCCTTAGTCTGATACTGACTGTCCAGAGCTTTACCAAAGGGGAGTTCAGGCTGCCTGAGGGTCTGTTACGCTCTGCTTTGGCACAGTGAATTCAGCATTTCTCCAGTGCTTGAGGACCGGGCAATCAGAAACTTAAGTTACTTGCCCAAATATCCTTATTTTTACCATGTTTGTTTATGCTTCAGTAGACTCAGAAGGCACAAATTCATGTTCACTTTGAGCCAAACAAGAACTGCCTATCTCCTCTCTGCATCCTGCTTCCCAAAGGACCCACAGCCAGTTTACCAAGTCCTCATCTGCTTTTGCATGTTGTTTTTGACCACGTACAAGGTGTGCCTTCTGCCAATGCCCCTCCATTTGCTGTTGTTAAATTGTGCTAACAATATAGTGATAATTATATAATATAATATCATATAATAATAATAGTGCTAATCTCTTCCGAGGGCAGGACAACATTCCCTCTCTGTTGCTGACCCAGCCTACAAAGGCAGCATGGACAGGACCATGGGGGCTGTTTCAGTGTGTTTCTGTCCTCCCCTGCTTCCTCGAGCTCCCAAGGACAGCAACGTTTGCGCCACACCGGGCACAGCACTGCGCCCCGCAGAAGGGAAAGGAGGTTTCAGGGAAGGCACCCTCACTGCCTCTTCCAAATGCCCCAAAGCCCCAGGATTCGCATCTTTTAGGCTATCCACATCCATGCAGATCTTCACCCAGTGGCAGGACCCTTGCTCCTGACCAAGCCTTCAAGGCAGCCTGCCAAGCACAGAATTGATCCCAGTGCCTCAGTCTGAGATGTGACTGTAGATGAGGCTTTGCCTGGTGTCAGCCCAAACAGAAAACCTGAACCAGCCAACTGGGTGACGTCTTCCCACACACAGCAGACTGATCTATGCCAATCCCATCCCTGCTGGGGTTTGTCAAGGTGTGCAGGAAGATTTAGCACCTGAACAGACCATGAGGCACTCCTTGATAGGAGTGAGGAACCTGCAGAAGGTAACAAACAGCAGAGAAGTGAGGAGTTACTGACAGTGCCATGAGGAATTCCCTGCATTACAGTCTCCCCAGGCTGCATCCCTCTGCACCCTCTGGTATTTTACACTTGGCCAGTTCCTTCTTGCCACAGCTGAGCACTGAGCACTGGGATCTCACCTCCACCAGGGGAATCTCTCCTCTTTCAGCTGGGCGAAAAGCAGTGATTAGGAGGAAGAATTGCAGGCTGCAGCAGTCTTACCTTATCCACTCTATCCTTCTGGACCCCATAACGGCCTCCAAACCCCTTGGCATAGTCTGTATGGAAAAAATGTTATAGTATTTTGTATTTTGTGTGCACCTCTGACTTCAGTATGCTGTGGCCAGTGAAATGAGTTTGCATGTGTTATCTCTAGTTAGTTCCATGTGTGATGAGATACAGATAAAGCTAAAAGTGCTCTGAACAGTAGCTTTTAGGACTAATCTCTCCCTCCTTTCAGCTGAGGGCACAGGTGTGCAGGGCTGTAGCTGCCAAGGCAGCGGGGTGAGAGGCCAGCCACTCCAGCTGAGAGGAGCGTGGCCTTGTTCAGTGAGCTCAAACATGCTGTACACAAGGCGCTCCTGGGACGTGCTCTGTGCTCACCCTTACCATGAGCTTATGGCCAGGAACGTCCCTCACAGGAGAAGCACCGCAGAGTCTGGGAGTCCTGATTCAGGGACTCACATTCCATCTCCCCCACTGACCCAAGCTCACACCTGCTCTGCTCTGGTGCTTTGGGGCTCACTGTGTCTCAGCTGCTCTGCAACGCGCTGGACACATTCTGTGTTCAGCAGCTGGATCTCTTACTGTGAACCACAAGCTCCAGGTCTGTGTGTGCTCCAAGGACACTGCTACCACCTCTGGCACCATTGCCTGACCTCTTTGGGATGCGTGGGGTTGCACTTCTTCCTGATGGTCCCAGCCAAGAGCATTCTTGTCCTGACGATCCCTCTGGACCCCAAACTTCCCACCAAATCCCACAGAATAGTCTTCAGGGATCCAGATCAGGGCATGGAAGAGAACAGACAAGGGAGGGAAGGAGACAAGTGGCAGCAGAGTGAGTTCAGGCTGTTCTCACAGGTTTTCTGTGCCCAGGACTAGGAGAACGACATGGAACAAAGGCCAGATTTCCCCACTGGTGCTGGAGCACCAGCCCTCCCTCCTCCCTGGGATATGACACCTGCTATTAGCACCTGCCTGGGCTTCCCCTTCACCCTTCCTTTGGTGACATGCTGTCCAAGAGATCCCTATGCCCACAGAACTCTTCTGCTCCTCTTCCTTTAGCCTGAACTCTTTCCAGCAGCCATGCACTGTGCAATGGCTTCCCTCACCCTGACCCATTCCCAACAGCTCCCTGTAGCTCTTCCACCATTCTTGCAGCAGGTTGCAAAAGCCCTGCAAAGTGCCCTATAGTCCCAGCGGGCACAGTCTCCAGCTCCAGCCCTGACATGGCCTGCTCCCCACCCTCAGCTGGCTCTCCCAGCTCCCCCAACTCCTCCAGCACCCCCAGCCCTTCCAGCTCACCAAGCTTCCTCAGTTTCCCCTGCTCCCCCAGATCTCCCACCTCACCTGGCTGCCGTGGCTCACCTTTCTGAGAGTCGTGCTTCTCTGCCTCGCTCTTGTAGTCAAATCCCACAGCTGTTTTGTCCATCTTATCCCTTTCCACTCCGTAACAGCCACCAAAGCCCTTGGAGTAATCTGAGGTGGTGTATGGAGTCAAATGCTGCCCCCAGCATGGGGCTGGTAGGGAGAGGATAGGGAGCAGCACTGGGAAGGGCTACCAGGGAGAAGAGACAGCAGCAGGGATTATGGAAAACACCACAGAAAGTGAAGGGCTGGAGGGGACAGAGGAGATGGCAGGGAGCACCATGGATGGAGAGCCCATAGGAACGAGGGCACAAGGCAAATGGGGGTCAGGGCACCAGGAGACACAGCAGGCCAGGAGGAAAGGAAGAAAACAGATGTGCCAAGGACAGCTCCGGGAGCTCTGTCAGCCAAGAAGGCAAAGCCAAGCAGGACCTGGGCACTGACAGCCAGGGCATCACTCCCTCACCCACCTCCAGAGCCAGGATTTCAGCCTCTGGTCTCCCAGCCTTGGGAAAGGGCTGTAGGTACACTGAGCCTCGGAAATACAGGAATGGCAAAAGGGCTACGTTTGCTCTAGTGGGATCTCAGCTTCCACAAGGAAGCAACTGACCCTGGGGACGGCCACCACAGCTGAACCCCCTTTTCTAGACTTCCTCCCACTCTTCTCACTGGCACACTGGCCATTGTGTGAGAGCAGAGCATAGTTGCCTTGTGCTTCTCCTTTTTCCACATCCAAACTAGTGATCCATTAATGATTTCAACCGTGATCAGCTGTTTTCTAAGGACCACCTGGTTATTACTGACTGATTCCTGAGACATTTCAGCCTCCATCCTGACTCCTGGCTGTACAGACTCCTCCTTTCACACACCTGCCTGCTTGGTCTCTAAACCCTGCCCTTCAGGAGTAAATTGGAGTCACCTCTCCCTGTTCCCTGATGCCATTCTCACAGGTCTACATTTCACAGGACTGAGTTGAGGCTTCTCCAACAACTTCAGCTGTACCAGTCCAGTGAGGCTGTGATCCAGAGAAATACGTGTATGAACATTTTGTGTTCCAGAATGGATCTCTGTTTCATAGAAACTCAGTCATTTAATCTGTAAGTCCTAAAAATTCTTAAACTTATTGTGACTAAACTATTATCTGCCTATGGGGCTGTTATGAAGTGGATCTTTAAGAGAGCTGTTTTCTGTAAACACAGATTTTATGACTGTTACCGTGCTACTGGAGCTTCCAGTATGGACACATTTTTATGAAAAGCAATCCAAACACTCTATTTCTGACATTGCCGTTTCTTGAGCAATTTCTGTAGTTTCACATAGCCTGCTGAATTCCTATGTCTACAAGAATATATTAATGGAGTACAACTGCATGTGATTCGTTATTTTAAGATCAACCAAGAATGCCTCAAACCATTTTCCTTCTTTTAAAGTTTCCTTTTAAATGAACCTGATTCAGTTCTTTCCTTGGTAATGCAGTATTCCTCATATTTACCTGAAACAACAACAGACCATGCCTTCTCATCTTCTTTTGGGGGTAGAATATTTAACATACCCCTAGTTTCAATTCTTGCACTGTTTGTTGAATTATCTGCAGAATTCTGCGGAAGTTTGGATGTTCTCTGTAGGGCTTTGTTTTCAAACCCATTGCTGTGCCTTTTGCTTACAGGGCTGCTTTTCCAGCAGTCACTTCTCAAGTGCTACGGTGCTCAGGCTTCCTCTGGAGCAGTTGTAAGAAGGGCTTTGAGAGGACAGGGAGCACCAGCCATCCATCGCAGGGTGGGGGTGTGTCCTCTGCTCAGCCAGGATGGGGTTTCCACCAAAGCAAGGCACAGAGACAAGCAGGATGTACAGTATGAGGACGGTGACAGGACAGCGGGGAATGGGGTTCCAAGGGTGATGGACTGGGAACAGGAATCTGCAACAAGGGACAGGAGACTGTGCCACAGCCAGCAGCACGGGATACTGGGAGCAGAGGGCAAAGGGTCAAGGGGCCACATGTGCCCATGGACTTGCCTTTCTGGGACGAGTGTTTCTCCACCTCACCCTTGTATTCGAAGCCCAGTGCTGACTAGAACAAGAAGGGGAGGACTGTCAATCATCCTGAGGGCCAAGATGGGTCTCAGCCTCCCTCCCCTGGGGCCAGGCTGTTACCGGCTCCTGGTCCTGTGCTGCAGCATGCAGGGGCAAACACCACAGCCCCAGACAAACAGTGCTCTGCCTGGATGGGACAGGCCCACTGCATCAGTGCACACCAGTTACCTCCACAAGTGCCCTGCACTGTGTCATCGGCCACTGCCCTGCACAGAGGTGAGCTGTGCTTCAGTGACTCCACGGCACACCCTGCACACCCCGAGCTTTGGAAGCTGAGCCACAGTCTGGCGTGCAGCAGTGTTCTCGGGGCAGCACAGGCCACGGGTACCTATTTCAGCTGCCCTGTCCATCGCACCTTGTCGGCTCGGTCCCGCTGGACTCCAAACTTGCCGCCAAAGCCCTGGGCTGCATCTGTCTGGGAGGAGTGCTTCCCAACATCAGCAATGTATTCGTGTCCTACTGCGCACTGGGAGGAGAGACATGTGACATGAGCATCCATGGTGGACAGGCAGAGGCACCACAGCTGCTTCTGCATGCTGCTGACACACTCGCAGCCACAGGGTAACAGGTCCAAGCTGACTGTGCCGACGGCAGCCACGCTCTCCACGCGGCTTTAGCCAGGAGCAGCTCTGCTCTGAGGCCTGGGAGGAGCCTCAAGGGCTGCCATCTCACAGACCATCCCCACTGCCAGCTCATTAAGCAAAGTGTGGGATGCCGAATCCCAGCTGCTCTCAAGCACTGGTGGAGTTGCATGGTGGATAATCACAGGGGAGACAAAAGAAAAGTGCAGATACACACACAGCCCTGAACTCCAGGCAGAGGTCTGGCACCCATTCCCCGTTTCTGTATCTGAGTGAGGGCCAGCAAACCTGGCCACAGGCCAGGCCAGGATCCTGCTCTCCCTGCTGGAGGTGCTGTGGCCAGGAACCACACACGCTCTATGCCACAATGGAACAGCTGTGCTCAGACTCTGCTGGACCAGAGTGAGGGTGTTTCTGTTGAGCAACTTCTTCTGGCCTTTGTCCTGTTTCACCAGGATGCTGCAAGTGTTCAGCTTCTGCCCCTTCTCCTGAGGAGCGTGTGCAGTTCCTGACCACAACACTTCCAACAGGGAGAGCAGGGAATTTTTCAGGATAGCCTGTTTCTCACCCTGCCATCCTGGTATTGTTCAATCCCACAGTGACCACACCTGTAGAACTCTACTGCAATCTAACAATCTCACTTCTGAAAAAGAAGTATTAAATGCTGAAATGTGCAGGAAGAAGTGTGATGATAATGATTATCACAAAACATAGACCAGATCTAATGTCTAGGGCTTTATCTCGGGAAGATATGAGGTCTGTAATGCAGAATATGAGGAGGGAATTATACATCAGTTCTCCAAGCACAAGTAGGGAGGCACCAGATTTAATCGTTATGCAGCAGGCTTGCACAGCCACAGAAAGTTCTTAACAGCTAAAGGCGGCATTGCAAAGAAGTTGTAGAGATGAGTTACACAAATGAATTCAGACAAAGCCTGGGGACAGATTATGGGCTAGCTGGACATGTGTGAATCTGTGCAGCCATACAAACTCTCCATTCTCTACTTTCAGGGTCAGGCTGATGCCTTTTTCTGGTCTTAGGAAATAAAGGCTCAGACACAGTGAAAGGGTTGGGGGTTGTTTCCCTCGGTACTTTAATAGGATCCCGTTGGATGGCTTCTGCTGTCCAGGTAGAACATGCCGCAAAAGCCCCGTCCCCCCAGCCGAGTGTACAATTAAAGACTCTACACATTAGCATATCTACCAGGAGGGCCCAAGAAGGGGCCTGGGTGGGCTAACTTCTAGTTTACAAAATCTGTCCTACTAGGAGACCTTGAGGGCTCACAAAAACAGGGTGTTTGGTCTTCTAACTCTACGTGGTTTCAGGGGTGTTTAGTCTACTGGCCTGCTAAACACCATGAAACCAGGCTGAACTATCACCTAAAGCATCACAAGTATGCCTGCTAATACTTGCGAATGTAGGGAACAGTGTAAGAAATATTCAGAGAAAAAGCAGAAAAAATCCTTCAGGCATCAGGCCAGAAAACAGGGATGCTCCTTCCTTTGAGAGAAAAGCACTTTTCCACTGAGGCTCAAGGAAACCTTCCACAGCTGTTACCTTATCCATTCGGTCTCGCTCTGTTCCAAATTTGCCCCCATAGCCATAGGATGCCTTGGGGCCTGTCTCCAGTTCCTTCTTCTTAATGACTTCATGTTCCTCTGATACCTTGTTCCTCAGCTGATGGATGCTGGAGACAGACAGGGCAGATCAGAGTGGATTTTGCAGAGCCGTGCAGACAGCTGGAGTATCCCTGTGCCCCTGCACCAGCCAAAGCCCAGCACACAGCAGGACATACACGCAGGACATACACGCTGGGCTCCCCTGGGTGCCCGCCACACCCGCAGCCACTGTGCCTGAGAGGGCACCCCGGGGTCCGGAAAGGGACGTATGGGCTCAGAGGGACATCCAGCCCCCTCCTGCAGCCCTGTTCGGGGTTACACCCCGACCTTCTCGTGACCCCACACCTTCCTTTTTTCCGAGTGCTGCACCGGACACACCGCAGGGCTGTTCCCGAGGGAGCTGCGGCCGCGGGTCAGCCCCGGGCAGGGAAGGAGCGGGCAGCCTTTGCACCGGGTGAGCCCCACGTGCAGGCGTTCGCCCCCTGATCCGCCGCAGCTGCGGGGCGGGACCCAGGGAGGAGCCGCAGAACGGGGAGAGCGCTCCCGGCCGGCCGGCCGCGCCCGCGCTAAGCCCCGCTCGCCGCCCCGGCAGGGCTCGCTCCGTGCCCGCAGGGCCCGTCCCGCCTCCGTGCCCCGGTCCCGGTCCGCCCGGGTCCCGGTCCGCCCCGCCCCCGCCCCGGTCCGCCCCGCCCCGCCGCACTCACTCGATGTGCCCGGTGCGGCCGGAGCCCTCGATGGTTTTGGCTCCCCAGCGCTGCTCCCGCTCGGAGATGTCGTTCTGCGGGGCGAACCGCGGCCGTCAGCCCCCGGCCCGCACGGGGCTCGGTGCCGCTGCGTCCGACCAGGCACGGCCCAGGGGTCCCGGCACCCCATCCCCGCCGGCCAGGGCCGGACTCTCCGACCCACTCCGTAGAGCCGAGGTGACACCGGGAATCTGCGGAGTTCGCTGTTCGGGAAAACACTCGAGAGATCGCAGTGACCTCAGCCCACGGGCTTGGCTCTCAGAGCCTTGTTTTGTAGCTTTGTGGAAGGTCTGAACATACATTCGATAAAGTGAAGCATCAATAAAGTCCTTCCTAATATACAATAAAGCTGAATATATCTATGTATGGAACAGAAAGAAAAAAAAATAAAAAATCTTTTTCTGTTCACACTTGGTTTGAATGCTTCCACAAACAGAAGAAATTCAGTAAGCTAAAAAACTGGACAGTGTAGATTTTTCCTAAAACACTAATAACTTGAAGCTATGAGAAAGGAATTTGTTTTTCTGCCCCAAACTAGAATTTCTTACTGGAAATAATTAGGCGAGACTGAACCTCGAAAACACGGGACTCTTGTCCAACAGGAGAGGCTTATTACGAAAGTAATAGAGAATCAAATGGAAAATGAAAATCATGGCCCTGTATGAATGCAGAGGGTTGCCCCGGCCAAAGCCTTATGCTCTCTCACCAGCTCACTCAGAGTTGAACTCGATAAAAAACAAGAGTGTAAGAGGTACAGAGCTGCACCTGCACAAATTGACTGTAAATAGAGTAGGATTTCCCATCTGGAAAATTTATAAATGAGGGAAATCCTGGATCCTGTACAGTTACAAACAGTGTGGGACAGAGAAAATGTAAGTGTTCGCTGTGTCTTGTAACATATGTTGTGGGGAGGACAAGGGAAGTTACCAGGGAGCAGGTTTAAGAAACCCTGCAGATTCTGTACTCCTTAAGTGCCATAACTTGTGCTGAGACATGGGCTGTGCAATGATGGAGGAAGTCCTGGAGACTAAACCTGGAGATGTGTCAGAAGTGGCTCAGACAGGTGACCTGACAGTACCTGTGAGGGGCTGATGGCACTCGGTTGATCCTGGCCTGCCAGCAGTGCTGCAGCCGTGCCGAGCCCTGAGCCCTGGCCCAGCTGAGCAGCAAGTGCCCAGGGCCAGGAACTCTTCACACCACCAGTGTAACAGTTGCCACACCAGACACTCACCACGAAATCAGGGTCTGTGTCCCAGTCGTCTTCCTGAGCCTCCACCTTCACTGAGACGTTGTGTCCCACAATCGCTTTCCACATCTGCACAACAAGGATGTGGCGTCACCCAGGGTGGCCACAGCTGGCTCACACTCAGTCACAGCAGAACGTGGGCTGGAAGGGGCCCTTACAGGCCATCTGTCCTCATACACCTGTCCCTCATACAGCACAGGGCAGCCCAAAATAGCCCCAGGATGTGTTACAGCAAAACGTACATGGAGTGTAGGTGTAAACCACAGCCTTCCTGTACCCTGACTCCGCAGTAGGAACGCGTACCTTATTATAATGTAAATGAATGCTGGCGTCGAGTTACCAGATTCTGCTTTTCTAACGCACAATAATTTTCTGTGCTGTGGGAGGCTGTTCCCTGCATTCCCTCCCCCACCCCGTTAGTGCAGTCGCACACACCGCCATGGCGTGCTCCAGCACCGTGACACTGCTTCTGGAACTGGGGAGGACTCCTCAAGCCTCTTGTCTGCTTTTCAACCTTTTAATCCCTACCCAGTAGCCTAGACTAGGGTCAGAGCAAGGCTGGACAGTGGTGTGGGAGAACGGGTGCTGTGTGGTGTTCATGTCTGTCACATGGAGAAAATGGGGCTAAAAGCACTGAGAGTGTAGGGCTAAACTGGCTGAGGCTGTGGTGGAACCACTTCTGCAGGCCTGGAGGAAGTGATGGGCCCAGGAATAGGAAGTTAAAAGAAATGTGAAATCTAAAACTGCCACGTCTCATTTGCAAGATGACTGTGAAAAAAACACGATGAAAAAGCACCCCCCCAAACAACTGAGTTTTTACAAAATGAGAGAGAGAGAGAGAGAGAAAAGATGAGTTGGCTGCCCCTACACCCTTGAGCACTTACTCTCATCAGAGCCCCCATCCCTTTATATCCCAGCCCTTTTGCTGCCTGCAGTGTTGATGAGCTGCAAGTTCTCTGTATTGCCCAAAGCAGCTTTTTTTGTGGGGCAGAGAGAAAAATGGAAGAGAATGTGCAGGAAAGACTGAGCTGAGCCCTGTTCTCTATCACACCAAACTGTGACCAAATCAACAGGAAGGAAGAGGCCTCCTGTGTGCTGGATCCTCAGTTAACAGCAACTTTTACCATGTGCTGCTCAACTGCACAAACCCCTCACTCCCACAGCTGTCTGGAAGCCTCAGGCAGCCCCAAGCACTTGGGGCAGTTGCCCTCTGTGAAAACGAAAGGTTTATGCTGAGTAGTTAAGTAATTCTCTGTTTATGCTAAGTAATTAACTGTCCCACATCAAAAACTGCTTAAGTGAATAACATTCCTGTTTAGTGCAGTGCACTGCTCAGTTTCAAGCTGTCCTTTCCAGAGAACCAGCCCTGTAAGACCAGGGAGCAAAGAGAACAGAAACCAAATGAGCACAGCAGCGATGATTCTTTCTTTTGTTAAACAAAGGCCAGGTAGTTGGGTAAGGGAGAAGATGAAGGGCTAAGGCAGATACACAGTGAAGACCTGGTTTTAGGCCTTCTCCAGGTGCCTCAGGACCACAGAAGGTCTGTGACATTCCCCACTGACAGCAATCTGGTGCCAAACTGAATACAGCTAATTGCAGTTTAAAGCAGGGGAAGCAGAAAGGCTCGTGTGGACAACATAGTCCCATCTAACACCACCTTTCCTCTCCTTTTCCCCTCCCTCATTTATTGGCATCTCTCACACCAAAGATTTTTAAAGTTGATTGCTCATTTTTGTAAAGCACAAACTGGCAGTAATAACCAGCTAGCATAGGGCTGCTCGTTATCGGGGCAGCTGATTTGAGCTCAAATAAGATGGTTCAAGGCTTTAAATGCTGCTGTAAATGGTTCTTGACCACCCATTCTCCAAAGCCACCTGCCATGCATTGTGGGAACCATGACAAACCACAGGCTG
The DNA here is from genome assembly GCA_034509425.1 of Eopsaltria australis. Lineage (NCBI taxonomy): Eukaryota > Metazoa > Chordata > Aves > Passeriformes > Petroicidae > Eopsaltria > Eopsaltria australis. Next base: position 95,908 of record JAVTVJ010011003.1, on the reverse strand, counting down.
TAAAGGCATCACGAGGTTCTGGACACTGTCTATGTGAGAAATATCAGCCAGGGTAGCATCTCAACCCCTTTTTTGTTCCATTTTCCCCTGGGAAAACATCCACTACAGCACAAATATAGGGCTACCACACAGCACAGTTGTGCTGGTAGATTTGGAAACGTGGTTCTTTAGAGCCTCAAACACAAGAACAACAATGAATGATGACAGGACAACAGCCTGAGAAGCAAACGCCGAGCATTGTCCACTTAAACATGCTTGGTCAGGAAGGAGTTCTCTTTGCCCACCAAACACTACACATTTTTGTAGCAATTTCTCACTTTCCACTCCCAAAACCCACTCAAGTTTTCTTACCTTTAAAGGCTCACTAGTTCCTGCTGGAAAACTTGCTGCTTTTTGCTTGGGCACCTGCTGCCAGCAACCACTTTGGGCCTGTGTCTGCTCTGAGTTCCTGTTTTAACTTCAGCTCTTTTCACTTCCTGCATCCCAGCCCCCAGCTCTTCTCAAATCATGAGTCCCAGAGCTGGCCCCAGTGCTGCAGTTCCCCTGCAGGCTGCCTCTGCTCTGAGACACCTACACAGTGCAGACCCAGAGTTCCCCCATCAGCACACTGGATCCCATCAGGTCCCAGCACACCTTGTGTTTTAAAGAAGACTCTCAAATGGGCATAACAAACAAAGTTCCGGTGAAGCACAAATCCTGGAGCCAGGTCCTGAGCATGCCTTTTACTTTCAATAGCTCTCTCCATTACTTGGAGGACTGAGGAGAGCACTAACTGTGCTCCTAAACCTCTCCCCGTTCTGCCCAGGGCCCTGAAAACTCCTTTTACCAGCCTTGAACAGCCTTGTTGCGACATCACCAGTACCTACATGAAAGAACCAGAGTGGGCACAGTCCAAAGGCTGCTCTGAACTTAAATCAGTTGTCTGCTGACATCCCTGTTTCAGGCTCTCAGGAGGCAGCAAACACTCCTGAAAAGAGTCTAGCATGTGGATACTTTCATTCTGCTCAGGAGCAACTCACCTGTGACCATACCCCTCTGGTGCTCCTCCTCAGCACTGGCCTTAAGGCAGCTCTCATTTTAAGAGGTGGGTTGATCTGCCCTCAGTGAGGGCACCTGCACAGGTTCCTTCCACCTCATCATGTGCTTTGTCTGCCATTCTCAGATCCTCACACTCGTCCTGTAAGAGGAGCTGAGAGGATCGGGAGGGTTCCCCTTAGAGCTCCATGCAGTAACTTGTACCCACTCCTCCCTATCCTGTGATGTTTCCTTCCTCCTGGCACAAAACCAGACCCCATCCCAGCCCCAGTGATGGTGCAGAATTGGCATGATTGTCCCAGGGATGACAGAGCTCAGCTTCCTTGGCTGACCTCCTTCTCAGGCTCTATTGAAGACAGATCAAAAATCAAGGCAGGACAGGTCCACTGGAGAAGAAACAAAACGTTGAAATGTTTGAGTCAGGAAACATCAGCTAAAAGGCCTCATCTTTCATCAGGTCCAACCACAAAGCTGTTCAGTCAGACTGCGCTTACCAGATCGGGAGTTCCTTTTGAGGTTTTATTCCTATATTTGATCTAAACTACAACGGTTCCATCTGCAGGTACGAAACATTTAAATGTATCTGAGGCATCAGAGCCGTGCCTTTCTTCAGTTCAGGAAAAAAATGCATGGGCTTTAAGGAAACATACTTCGCTTATAATCCTTGCTCCCGTTAAACACAGCGGGAATGTTATCTGCAGCCTCACAACGCCCCAATGCTGGCTGTCATTCCAGCAGTGGTGGGGGGCTCCAGTGGTGATTACAAACAGGGGCATCTGTTTTTGGCCACAGAAAGTTGGGAGGGGACAGTTTAACTGTCTCATCTGAATTACCAGCGCATTCCAGCCCTCTGGTGCCAGCTCCTGTATCTGTCCTGCGGTCGCACAGCTCTGACAGGGTGCGGTGCTCAGGCAAACGGGGGAAAGTAAACCCAAGTAGACATTGTTTTACTGAAATTGCTTTCACAGTTCATGCAATGGTTTGGGTTGGAAGGGACCTTAAAATCATTAATTCCACACACCCCTGCCACGAGACCTTGCCTATTCCAAGTGCCATTTCCTTATTTTGTTGGCTGAAAAAGGCCGAGCAGGAGGGGAGACAGGGAAAGAAAAGGTGAAGGAAAGAAAATGCCCCGGCATTTACATTGTATGAAGAAACAGAGCTTCTGCAGCCATCACACAAGGCAGCGCACACCACAGAGACCTGCAGTCCCACCGTGTCCCACACCAGGTGTGGTGACACAGCAGCATGACACCTTCCACTCAGACAGCCGCGTGACAGCGTCACACAAATTCCATCTGAGAAATAAACTTTATTGTACACACAGGAACTCGTACCCCAGGAGGCTACAGACAAACTGTTTGGTCACTGAAGTTCACACTGACAGTCACGGACAGCGCACAAGAGGATACACAGTGCCAGTGCTCTGGGCCAGCCAGAGATCCAGCTGGTTCAGCTGCCAGTGAAATCAATCCATCCTCAAACAGGCTTTCTGCACTGGCTAGAGCAGCTTGATTTACCAGCAGTATCAAAAGAACTACCTCTTTCCCATGGGAAAAATGTGACTGTCAATGCTCTGCTAAGAGGCAGACACGATTCTCCTGGCCAGTGCTCTGAATGAAACGACCGCTCGGGATCTGACAGCGAACGCGACTGGAACTTCCTTTGCATTCAGCATTCTCCTTTTGTAAGAGGGCAGCCTCAAATTCAGGAGGCCTTTAGAAACTATATGGAAATATACCCATATTTCCATATATCCTAAAAGACCCAGTCCATTTGCCTAATTTGATTTGGGTCCAAATACGCCCAAACACCAGCACCAGCTTTTTACACCAGAGATACCAGAAGGTTTCAGAACTCTGGCTCCTTCCTCAGCACAGGGGAGAGGGTTTATTTCTGGAGTTTCTGCCTTTGCTTTGGGCCCACACAGCACATTATGGACCCCTTCAACACAGCCTGTACAGGTTGAGTCTTGTGACGAGTGTTTAGTGGATGAGAAGGCAGGAGCAGGGCTGCTCTCAGTTCTAGAGGTAAGGCAGCACCTTACCTCTAGAGAGGTGCACAAATGCTATAAACAGGAGGGATTTTAACTCAAGAACCAAAAAGTTTCATGTTTCCTATTCCTTTAAAATAACTAAATTACTGGCATTATTTTACAGGCTTGTCAGGGCAGACACATGACTGATTTGAAATCGAATGCTCACCAAGGCCAGATTTTGGTGTACTAATTTTGGCCCTTCTTCAACAGGAGATGCAACTGACCAGGAAACATGATTTTAAGATTTACATTCCTTAAAGTGCCCATAACTTCCTTAGGATATGCATTTCAGACAGCTCTGAGCCATGGAGCAAATCTAAGGGGTGGAAGGAAGGAAAGACAATTCTTTTACATCCAGCTACAGTGTTCCCCCAACCCCACTCACGGATTCACCCTAAGAGGGGGAAGATTCTGCGGTTTGAGAAGTGCTGAAGTACTGCAGCAACTCAAGAGTATTTTTCTTATTCCTACTGCAGCACAATACTATCTAAAATGAGCGGTACTACTTCCAGGTACAGGAGCACATGCTGTCCTTGAGGCTTGCAGCACAACTCTGGATGAGAAAACAAGCCACTCCTGTAGAAACACCGAGGGAACGACAGATCTCCTGGGAGCAGCTCCCCAGCACCAGCACTGACTCTGACAGCAGCACCCAGGTGCCGGGTGCAGCTGCTGCTTCGGGGCTGGTTTGGGAAAGGTGGCAGCTGGGAGAAGTGCTTCCCTTCTACAAGGGCGTGCAGGCCCTCGGCATTCGCAGGGCTGAGGCTCCCTGAAAGGCTGTCGCTCCTGCTCACAGGTGGCCTGTAAAGCACAGGAAGAGCAGGACATGGAGAGCAAGCAGATACGTGGCCACTAGCAGAGGCAAGTGGGTCCGGGAGCGGAAGAGAGAGTGCAACAGGCGTCGTAGTCCAAGAGTACTCCGAGTCTGGAAGAGTAAAGAGAGAGCGGTCACTACAAGGAATAGTTGCATCCCCAGCTGCCTTCCTTCATCCAGAGCTCTCCAAACCATGGAGATATGTTTGTTTAAGCTAATGAGCATAAACCTTCCCCAAATCATTCCACTGTCAGATCCTAACACTAGGGCAATCCTCATGAAATATTCCCCTTCCCCTGCTTTCTGCAGGTTGTCAATGAACCAGCCTCATCCAATTTTGTTTCCTGCATGGCGAAAGCAGAAAAACTACACAGAGTCCCTGACCGATTTATGTGTGTCTACAGAGGGGTTTAACTGCTGTAGGTTCACAGTTTCTTGAATCAGCTGGGGCTCACATGACTGACAGCTATGAATGTTAAATTCTTACTCTGTTGGAATTATTGTCCACGGAGTCGATCAGCAAGGACTGCTCGTGACCTAGAGTCATATCAACGCTGGCACTTAAGGAAGGTGCCCACTCACTTGACTGCAACCTGCCACAACAAACATGAAATTAAATTCAGTTCCTAGTTATGATGCCCCAAATCAACATTGTAATCAAGCTTAGGAAAGAAGGTATTTCTCAAAAAAAGAATCAACCCCTGGAAGCAAGTCCTGGCTTCACTTGCCAAGAGCTGGTTCCATTTGTACAGGTGTCATGCCTCCTGAGCTCACACTGAGCAAAAGAACAGGGTGACCCAACTAGCGGGAGTCCTTCTTCCTTTCAAGTGAAATTTTATAGGGTGACTATAAAAGAAGCCAGGGCAGATAATACACCTGTATTTTTTAAGTTCTGTGAAATTATTTTGGAAGCCAGTTCTGGCTGCAATAGTGCTGGCTCTTCCTAACTATTTTCTAGTGACAGAGGCAGCAGTCACATCCTGGTACTACCATTCATTAGTGAGATCAGCTGCAGGAGGCTTTTATAGACTTTAATGCCAGAAGGAGCTACAGTTGTCCAAACTGTGTAGCAATTACCAGGGAACTTCATTCAGAATTCTTCCACACAGACCATTGTTTTTTGGCCAAATCAGCAAGTGTGTCAGAAGAAAGGCATTGTTTCAATGTAAAATACTCCACTAGTCCATACCTCCAGTTATTTGAACTACCAGGAAATGCACAGCACAAGTGCCTACAATCAGGTAATTTGCTAGAACCCCCTCCCATAGCCAATGAGGAGAATCAAGCATTTTGAACCTATTGCTCACTGCATCCTAATCCCAACATCTAGTCCAGGTCAGCCACCTTTGCTCTGCTGGCTCTCAGGGCATCTGTCCAGCACCCTAGGATATGCAGTGTCCTGTGCAGTGCAGACCACAGTGCTGGACACTGGGGACAGGGCAGGAGAGGGGTCTAGGCTGAAGCTAAGCCTGGGAAAGGTGGATGAAAGTCCTTTTCCTAAGTGTTTAATTGTTTCTCAATAACCAAATGAATGAAAAGTTTATGTTAATTGGCAATGCATTAAAAATGAGTGACATTCTTCAAGTCAAAACTGTTCCATGCATGACAGACAGGTGCTTCCTGAGGAGACAAATCCCCTGGAAGCATGAGAACTCCTCTTCAGCCTGCACCCAACTCTCCGTTTCCAAATTATATTTTCCAGTAGTTAATTTAACTAATTGAGAAAGTTGGCACCTAATTTCTAGACAAAATTTGTCTTAATGTCTAATCATTTTTCTCATTCTATCTGCCTACAATTGAAGGACCTGAATTTCCTGAACTCCACTTTTTTACAGTAAGAGTGACTGAGCACCACGCCAGTTGCCCAGGAAGGTCGTAAAGTCTTCCTCCTTGGAGATACCCAACAGCCATCTGGACATGGTCCTGGGCAACTGGGTCTAGGCTGAGCAGGGGATTGGGCCAGATGGTCTTTGGAGGCCCCTTCCAACCTCAGCCTCTCTGTGATTGTGTGACAGACATGGTAGTTGTCTCTGTGCCCCCAGTGCCATTGGACAGAAGGATGTGATGAAGTGCAAATGAAAAACAGAGCTAGAACCACTACGCTTCTATGGTGACAGCATTTGTTTGCTCAAGCTGCCTCACCTCCTGATCTGATCCTGTGCCGCAAAAAGCGCCTCCTCTGCAGCAAGACGACGGTCCCGTTCTTCCTCCAGCTGCTCCTCCAAATACTTCATATCCTGCTTTGTGCTGCTATGTAAATGTTCTGTTTCAGACAATCTGTCAGAAAATAACAAAGCATATGCCAAAAATGGCCTAAATAATGGACTATTGTGTTTCTATTGTATTCACTGATGCAGTGTGTAAACAGACTCAAATTACTTCCAGCCCACACAGGAGACTTAGTCATCTTTACTATATTGAAACTATTTGGAAAACATGAGAAAAGATAAATCTCTTGAAGCTTCTGTTTCAAATCAGGAAAGTTCCTTGGCTCTGTCACCCACAGCTCCACCTTCTGAAAATTCTTTTGAAAGGGTATAAGGAATCATGTGCTTGATCTTAGTTTCAAAAGGTTACAAGGAATCCTGTGCTACGCCTCCATTTCAGACACTCTCAGGCTACAACCTTGAGACCAGGACCATTGATACACTTCAGCAGCTACTGAGGATGTAGCCCACCAGATCCACGATGCTGATTTGGCTGGCATTGCTGCTGCATTTTGTCCTTGTGGTTTTTTGAAGCTCTAATCCAAAGAGATAACTAATGACAGCCACTAAGTGCATATGACAGTTCCTCCAAGTCCACAGAATCCTTGTGTGGGACTGAGTTTTCCCAACACACTGGTACAGCCTAAAGGCTCATCATTAGCCTCAAGAACTCCGTAAGGACCAACATTCCCACCTGTTTTCTCAGACTTCCTTTACCTCAGCTGCAGCTCCTGCAGTTCAGGTGTGTAACTGCCTCTCTGCGGCTCATTCTTTTCTTGGGGTGCTCCTGGAGCAGCATCTGTCGCAAACAGCTCCTGAAAGAACACAGGAATGTACTGCAGACTGCACTGAATGAAGAGGACACACAGCCACTACAATGCTGGACAGTTACCAGAGCCACTTGAAATAAGCTTTTCCCTGCTGTGCACCAAGCCCAACCCCCTTACCATGCTCTTGTCTGCAGCCTGCAGCTCCTGGAGCTGCCTCTCCAGCACCAGGCAGCGGTTCAGGACCTCACTGTAGTGCTGATGGCTCTCACACATGCTCCGACTGCTCCCACGGAGCTGGAGGGAGAGGGCATTTTTCTCCTCAAAGACCTGAGACAGCTGAGAAGAGAACACAATTGGCAAGCAAAGAAATTGATTTTGTGAAAGCAAAGTTGTTCTCTGTCTAACTGAGGGTAAGAATTCTCTTGCCAACATATAACTGCCACACTGCCCATCACTAAGGTCCAAAGACCAGTGACAATCTGGTAGCTTGTGGCAAAGGTTTCTGGAACAGGAATTTCGAAACATCAAAGAGATGTACAGAATACTAAATGTCCAGAACAAGATTTCTAAAGTGCTGAGATTGACCTAAACCTTTCAGAAATACCATCAGTAAATTATGATTTTATATTCTCACTTCCCCCTTAAACACAACTCTCTTTCTGAAGATGGATAAATTCTAGGTCTTTCATTTCAGTGTGGGAATTGACTGATTGTGATTCTGCATTGAAACGCAGGAAGTGTTTCAAGCTGGCAGGCAGAATTGAAGATGACAAGCTTGCCTTCCCCTGGAGGGACTTCCTTCAGCAGCCCAGAAAGCAGGAGGCCAGAAAGTGCTCCCAACAATAGACATGGAACCTGTAAACAACTTTCTTCCTACGGTCTCGCTCTCTGGTCTCTTTGTCCGGTCCTCATCTCCCCTCACCCAACTTTTTTCCACCACTGTCCCCTCCATCTGTCTTCTCTCACCTCTTTCTTTCTTTCTTCCCCTGTCCTCTTCCCTCCTTCTTTCTCCCTTTGGTCACCTGGGAGAAAGGGCACTAAATTTCAGTGGCAGGAAAGCTGCTGATTCAGACCCTGTCACTGAGCCTGCTGGATGGGATCTGCATGGGGCCTGGATATCCTTCTGGTCCATACAGAGCAGCCGTCCCACTCGTGGCTTCTCTCTCCAATGCTCTGACTCACCTCAGTTGCTCACTGAAGGAGAGCAGTGTGGGAGAGAGAGGATGGGCTCTGGTGCTGTGCAAGCCCTGTTCAGCAACAGTGAATCCATTGGTGTGATTCTAACACTGCTTTTTTGAGAGATGTATTTCTGATTTTGTGTTACTTCATTGAATGCCCACAAGGGCAGATTCATTCCTGCTTCCTGAGCCCTATTCCAGCCTAACCCTCCCCAGATTCCTCGTCCCTGACTGCAAGCAAGTATAAGACATGGATCAGTACCTTGCTGTTTAACTGCTGAATTCGGAGCTCTTTCTGGTGCAGTTCTTTCAGACTGTCACTTAGCTGGGCCTGGAGGTGTTTCATCTCTGTTTCTAGGCTTGAAAAGTCCCCTTTCAGGACTTCTGAAGAAATCTGCCAAGGAAAGAACAATGAAAAATACACTGCACGTGTGACAACGCACTCTTGTGTTAGTCCTCTCTTTTCAGTATTCCACAGTCAAACCCAACGTTATTCCTAGACCTGGAACTTGATCTGCTCAGGCAAAAGAGCAAATGCGGAATAAACGTAAATATCCTAAAAGCCATTTGAAAATCCAAATAGTTAGGAAAGATCCTAGACCAAGCTTGCACATATGATGGGTCCTGCTCAGAAGCTGTCTTAAAGCTGTTTACAATACAGGAAGAAAAAAAAAAGGCACATGATTAAGAAACGAAAAAACAAACAAAACCCCAAGGCAATGTCCACACTGCTCTAAGCAACAAAGGGCAGAAGGCCAGCACTGAGGAGTCCTCCTGGAAAGCATCACATGAACATTGTTCAAGCTTTTTTCTTTGCATATATGTGTGGGCATATCAAAGGGATAAGGGAGATTTGCTACCCCCTCCACTGACATAAACCACTGGAATATTGCAGACATGGGTGGGAGAGCTCTCTCTTGGCTCTGATGCACTTGCACTGTGCATGCAGCCTTCCCTAGACAAGCAAAATACCAAACATATTCCACTCCCCTTTTAGGACTGTATACAGGGGGAATAAGAGAGAAGGTGCAGTGTTCAAGCCTCAGCCTCTCTGGCCTTGAACCAGAATTGTAGATCCCTGTTACAGTAAGAACAGCAAGAAAAATTAAAGAGAAAAGTTAAAAATTAGGATGTGACATTAAAATGAGAACTAAGACAGAAAATCTTAGATTCAAAGACAGTGCAAGAGGGCAATTCTGAAATAGCCAGAATACACACCTGAGAAGTTCCATGCTGCTCCAAAGGACCCAAGGCCTAGGAAGCCCTGTCTCTTGAAACATTGGAAACCAGGAACTTAAGGAAGAGCACTGAAGGGTATGCCATAATTTCTACAACTTTCAGTGATGCGAGTTAGATTGTTCGTATTATCTTCGGAGGCCTCACAACCACATCCAATACTGCAGTCTGTAGGAGCTGGATACAGGCAATACATGCTCTTCTGGCTGAGTTTCAAGCTTCACATTTCCAGCAAAGTATCTGTATCTTTCCACTCACCTTGCTTTGGTGCTGTTCCTCTACGGTTTGAGACTTGCTGAAGGGAAGCCTCATTTCCTGTGTGATCCTTTGTAAATGGCTCAGCTGCTTGTCCTTCTCTGCTATGGCCATCAGGTACTGCTCCTTCATGCTGCTGCTCTGCTTTTCCCACGTGGTCTTCTCCTGTCTGCCCAGCACAATACAAGGGAAATTACAAGGAAGTTACCAGTATCATTTATGACGTCCAGGTATCCAGCTAAGAATGAGCCAAGGGTGATTCAATCATCACCCCATGCTAGACATGAAGTTTTATAATCAAGCCAAGCCAAAACAACCCACTTAAGTACAGGAACCTTAAAAACAGGTTTAAGGAAGTTTTCTGTATTTGGTTGAACCCTTCAGATTTGTTCCATGCTCATGCTTTTTGAGTTCCTGGACATTGTTTTTTTTAACTTGCTGTACAGGGTTTTGTCAAAGAAGTCACTGGAAATGCCACTTGTCCCCATAACAACTTCTCTGGTCACATGTGCACCAAACCCACAGTACTGATCCCACCACACAGGAAATGAACTTCCTATTCTTTTGTCAGGATAAATAAAATTTGTAAGATGCTGCAAACTTTGCAAGATCTGAAGTGTTAGTTGGAAGGTCAGATTGGGGGCAGGGGGAAGGGAGAGAACTACAAGTTTTTATATCACTCTGGACAAAGATAAGCCATAGACCTTTCCACAAAGAAAATCCCAACCTTTTCACTCCAGTCTCAGGCTTTCTTAAATGGATCTCTGAAATATCTGGAAGCATTTCCCCCTGTTTTCAGAACAGAGCATATTTGTCTGACTAGTTTTAGTCCAGCTGGAGAAGACAATTTTACTAGACTTGAATTACAGAGTTTAAAAAAAACCATAGAAGACAGAGCAAGTGAAATAAAGGACTAGACAGCCATACAAAATGAGTACATTCTAAACTGTAATATCAATGGGATAATAAAAGGTGCTCAGCAGCAGCCTGGAATGGAGAGCACTGTGATCATATACATAAGCTCCAAATCAAGAAACAGCCTCAGTTTCCTCTCCAACATATGATACTGACCACCACTGGATGAAGAAAATAAAAACTAAAAGGTCATTGGTCTATTCCACATAGGCACTGACCTCCAACCTTCTGGGCTGCAATTCTGAGGCAGAAGCTGGATGAGAGAAGCATGTGCCCTCTCCTGGCCAGGGCAGAGTGCCTCAGTGGCACCTGGCACAGTCTAGGCTGAGGTTCTCAGCATTCCCTTCACCTCTGCCCACAACTGCTCTTTGAGGGAAACAAACACATTTGCAGCCTTGCTGAGGCAGAGAGCAGACTAACGGTTCACCTGAGCCGCTGGAGCTCCTGCTGGTACACAACTCCTTCTTGCTTCAGTTGTTCTTGCAGACGGAGCTGTTTGTCTGCCTCTTGCTCCCATTGCTGCAGTTGTGCCTTTAAGCGAGAATTCTCAGCAGCTTCCACACCGACCAGGATGTATTGCTGCTGCATATTCTCCAGCTCTCTTATCTGGAATTAAAGGGAAACATCAGTGTGTGACAGCTGAGCAAACATCAGGTTTATTACTTAGAACTGTTTAAGAGCATTTCTCACTGAGATGTGCGGAGGGAAAAAAGGTCACATTCAGATGACAGAGGAACTAGAAATTGAATAATCAAATACAGCAGTGTACTAAAAACTGCTCAGAAAAAAACTCCTCAGAGAATTCTATTGTTAATGAGGGCAGTGAGTTTTGAGCCCTCCCATGAAGATATAACATACATTACCAGAAAGACTCCAGGCTACAATATTAATTATCTTATTTGGAGGAAAACTAAGTGACCTAGAAGGAACTGGTTAAGCATAACTCCTGAAATTGGTATTTACTGTAAACCAGGAAACTGATAAGTAAAATCCTTTCGGCTCTCCAATTCCAGTCAAGCTGTAATTGGAAATAAGTTGTTACACATGCATCACTGAAATTGTCTTGAAGACAAGAAGACATGGCTGACTCTGGAGACAGGAAAGTACTTAATGAGTGGCAGTGGAACGTAACTGTCAAAGCCTGTCTTCTGACCAGCAACAAGAACTCTGAAACTTGTTGGGCTGCACTGTGCTATAGACTATACAAACGCAGACACATCCAATGTGCATGCAAGGATGTCAAAAGGAATCTACAATGTCTTGTACCTGCCTTGAAAATCAGCTGCCAAGAGGAGGAGGAAACTCAAGCCTTTGCTCTAGTCTCTTTCAGAAATCTACGGCAAATCAAATGAGCTGACACAGGTGTGAACTAAGCAGGTTAACAGGGACCTTGTTTCCATTATTTCATATTTTAAACCAAGCTAACAGAGAAACCACCCTGGAAAGTTAACAATGAAATCACAGTCTCCACATCAGATAAAATAATATAGGTGGCCCATACCAGATCCATGGGGTCTGATGGAGCATGCCCACAAATGCCAAGGTCATTGGGAGGCAACTCCATTACCTTTGAAAGGCCATGGTGACCCAAAGTTCCTGAAGACTGGAAGAAAGCAAATGTCATCCCTACCTACAAGAAGGGCAAGAAAGAGGAACTGAGAACCTGCAGTCTGGTCAACCTCATCTCCATCCCTGGGAAAGCGAGGGAGCAACTAATTCTGGAAACCATTTCTAGATACATGAAAAGACAGGTTGGCCAGAGAAGCTGTGGAGTATTTACCAATGGAGATATTAAAAAATCAAACAGGACACTGTATAGAGCAACCTATTCCAGCCAGCCTTGTTTGTGCAGAGGGGTTGGATGAGAATATCTCTAGATCTCCAGAAGACCCTTTGAATCTCAACTATTCTGTGATTTCGTGAACACAATGATCTATGCATCACATTGCAATTACCAGATCTAAGTGTGCTGAATTTTAAGACTTGAAGATCCAAACCTCCTGTGGTGCTTTAAGTAAGAGCAGGAAGAGAAAACAGGGACTTACTACTCTGTCTCTGTCACTCTGCAAGGAGGCCAGTGCCTTCTTCAGACTCTGCACTTCTGAAGAAGTGGTGGAAGTGCTCCCTTCTGCTTGTTGTTTCAGTTCTTCAATCTTACGTGTTTTGTCCAATTCATTTAGCAGACGGTCTCGGTCATTCTGCAGGCTTGCCATAGCCTTGGAGAAGGATTTTACTTGGCTGGAAGAGCCTTCCAACTCCAAAGACAAACGGAGAAGCTCATCATCTTTAGCTCTGAGCTGCTGATTAAGTTTCTCAATCTGCGCCAAGAGACCTCTTTCATCAATAGCCTTCTGCAGTTCTGTCAGCTCAGACTTCACCATATCTCGGTCCCTGGCAGTGGAACATTGCTCCTCTTGTAGCTGAGCCATCTGTTTCTGAAGATTCTGCACTAGACTCTTTTGTTCCTCTAAGTCTGCAGAGTATTTCTGTTTCAAAACATGAAGCTCTTCATTGGCCTGGTCTCGGCTATCCTGAAGAGAGCTCATGGACCTCCCAAAAGACTGAATTTGAGCTCTGAGATCTTTGTTTTCATCTGTGACTGCAAGCAATTTCTGTTCCATTTCCATCAAGTCCCGTGCCAACTCTGCTACTCTCTCTTCTGCTGTCTCAGTTTCATTCCTCATTATCCCTGCATCATGATGCAGGTGCTTCAGTTCCTTCCGAAGCCTGTCCTCAGCCTCTCCCACTCTCTTGGCTGCATCCCTTTGAACACATTCTAGCTCCCCCTCAAGTTCCGCTATTCTTTTCTGGGAGAGGGAAAGCTCATGACTCAGTTCTTGTACCTCTTCCTCTCGAGTCTTCAGTTCTTCTTGACACTCCACGATGGGACTCCCCTCATGCAATGCTGCCATCTCACTCTGCACCTGGGACAGAGAGGACATAAGGGTTTCAATCTCTTGAGACATACTGACTTTATCCTCTCTCAAGGCTTCCATGCCCTTCCTGAGATCACCCTGAGTACGCTCAGACTGTTTCAGCTGTGTTTCTATGGTTGCCTTCTCATTTTCCAGAGTCTGGATCCGCTGAAGCTGTACTTTGAGAAGTTGCTTCTGTTGGGAGTCCTTTATTGAAATAACTTTGTTAAGGTCTTCTCTGTACCTCACCAACTCTGCGTTCAGCTTGGCATTCTCAGAGTTGAGGTCATCCATCTGGCTATGGAAACTTCTCATTTCTTCCTTGAGCTTGTTGTTTTCAGCAGCAGCCTCTTGAATTAGCTGGTCTTTTTCCAAGATTATAACAAGATGGCGTTCCTCAAGCTGCTTGTAGTCCCTCAGTATGCGGTCCCGGTCATCTTGCAGAGATGACATGGACTTGGTGAAGGAGTCCAGTTGTGCCTTCTGCTGCTTACTTTCTTCTCTGCTTATCTTCATCTTTTCAGTGAGATGATCGAGTTTTTCAAGAAATTTGTTCTTCTCATTTTCCAAGGCTTTTTTACCTTCTTCCTCCTTACTTAGCCTACACTCCAACTCTTTCATCTCTTCAGAATGTTGCTGCTGTAATTCAGCTAGAGCAGCCATCACTGCTTCTTCTTTGGCAGACAGCAAACTCATGATCTTTTGATCTTTGGCACTGGTTTCTTCATGCAGCTTATTTGTTAGGTCCTTGGAAGCCTGCAGATCAGCTTCAAGCTGTTCACAGTTGAGTTTAAAATTCTGGATACTGGTCTCTTGTTGCTTGACCACAGTGCCCAGCTCTTCCCTGGCCAGCTCACATTTGGTGAAGGAATTCTGTAACTCAGCAAGCTGGTCTCTCAGGCTGCTGATTTCTGACTCCAGTTCCTGGTATTCATTCTGAGACTTGCTGTACAGTTCCTGAGACCCCTCAAGTTGAGTCAAAAGCTCTTTTTTTTCCTCCTGCAACATTTCACACATCTTTTCATGATGCTGAATCTCCTTCCTGCAGTCAGCCTCCCAGTCTTTCCGGTTGTGTTCCAGCCTGAAAACAGAAAAGATAATGTTGGTCAAAAATCCACAAAGTATCTCAGTATCTAAATCCCCACTAACACTGTTCTTATACTAACTTAGAAAAGCCGCAGAATTTGTTTTACTTAAAGAACGCATGCTGGAAATATCTCTCAATTTAAAATTCAAGCTATATTTTAAGGTTCTGACTGTGCTACTGCCTGAAAGGGGTGGTGCCAGGGGGATATATTCTTTTAAAGTTGATCATGTCAATACTGAAAAAAATGGAGGCACCTAAACACTGAATGTCATTACATTACTTCTGTCGTCCATTGTAGCTAACAATAAAAACAACCCCATGCAACCCCACAATGAGGTTGCTGTTCTGATACCTTTGATGTCCACTTCATGCTTCAGCATGCAAAGATACAGCATATAAAATTTATAAAACAATTTTACTCATGTAAGAATGGTTTGGTTTTGAATTTTGGAAATACACAGATGTACATTTTTATAGGTTTTCACAGCTCCATCTTCCCCTCAAAATTTATTCTGGGATTAAACTAGAATTATCCAGCTCTCTTGACCTCTCAGTGCAAAAACTCCATGCAAAAGAAACTCTTTAATTAATCTGAAATTTGAAATACTCTAGATAGCAATCAGATGGTGAGTGCTTGTCACAGAGCACAGATTTAACACAGGTATCCTAATGACCTGAAGAAGGACTATTTTAGTGTTGATCACCCTGCGTCCTTGTGCAGACAACAAATACAAAGTAACCTTTTCCTGATAAACCTCCCCTGACACAGCTTACTTACCTGGATATGTGAGTCTGGAGCTCTTCCACACGCATCGTCATGTGTTTCATCTGGTCCTTTAGCACAACACAAGCTTCCTCTTTTAAACGTATTTCTTCTTCCTTCTTTTGGATAGTTTCAGTGAATTTCTTCTCCCATGTTTTTGATTCATCTATCACTCTATCCCTATCATCCTGAAGGGAAGACATGCTCCTGGTGAAAGCTGCAAGCTGGGCCAGTGTTTTGTTTAGACTGCCTTCCAGTTGCTTAGCTTCTTGATCCTTTGTCTTCAAGGAGTCTTGCAGATCACCAACTGTTGTTTCCATGCGGTCTTTCTCCCTCTGCAATGTTGCCAGCTTTTCTTCCATGCTTTTTATTTCCTTGGAGTGCTTGTCTTTTTCCTGTTCCAGTCTTATCTCAAAGTCCTCATCCTTTTTCTTCATTTGAATTTTAATTTTCTCTTTGTTTGCTTGCAACTCTTCTTTCACTTTGACACTCTCAGCTAGAACCCTTGCTGCCTCACTCTGAGTGTCATCCAACACTACTCTGCAGAGAGCAAGCTCTGACTGGGCTTTCTTGGTGTTTTCAACTGCTTTAGCTGAAATTTCTTTGGCTTCTTCTACCTCTTTCTGAGTCTCATTCTGCAGAAATTCCAGAGCTTTAACAGTTCTTTCCAAACTACTGTTCTTTTCCTGGCTTTTAATGCAGTCCTTCTGCAGCTGCTTAATCTCCTGCTGTTTCTGTTTCAGCAATTCTTGAAGCTCCTTTATATGCGTGCTGCTTTCTCCTCTCCAATTGCATTTTAGCTTTTCTACAAATTCCTTTTGCTTTTCTGAACTTGCTTTGCTTTTCTCCTTTGCCATCTGACTTTTCTCCTCCTCCAGTTCATGCATCATTCTCTGCAAACTCTGAAGCTCACGTTTCAGTTGATCATTTTTGATTTGGAAGTCTGTTGCATCTTGCTGATAGTTTCCAATACTTCCATTAAGTTCTGCCAGTTGATTCATGAGCCTTTCTTCCAAGTCATCTTTTTCAGCCTCTAGCGCATCCTTCAGTGCTGTCATTCTGACAAGGTCGTCTTTGGCATTTTGGACCATTTGCTCCATCCTTGCTACTGTAGCCTGCAGATCATTTACTTCATGGACCTTCTCTTCCATTTGGTGCTCTAAAGCTCTTTTATCACCTTCTAAAGTCTCAACACACCTGCAGATGTCACCCAGGCGTTGCTCTGAGGCTCTTCTATCATCTTCCAGCTCTGTGATTCGCTTGGTGAGCTCAGTTATTTGCTGTCTGTAGACACCAGGATCCTCACAAGGTCTATCACTTTCATATGCCTCTTGTTCCAGTTCTGCAGCAGGAGGCTCTGGTTTAAAAGTTATGTCCACTTGATTTTCAGATCTTTCCACTGGTGATGGTGGGGCAACTGCCTCATTTGTTTCTTTCCTCGTTCTCTGCTGGGCAATATACTTGTCTGCAAGTTCTGTGCTTTCCTTCAGCTTAGATTCTGTTAACTGCAAAAGACACTTCAAGTCCATGATCTCTTGATTAAGAGACTCCTTTTCAGCCATTACTGTCTCAAGCTGAGTAGAAAGGGATTGGCACTCCCTCCTAGAGCACTCCAGATCTTCTTTCAGGCTAGTGCTTGTAAAGCTCTCTCCAGTCCTGTGTAGCTCTCCATCTGTAAAGTTCACCTCTGCTCTAAGCTTCTCATTCTCTTCCTCTAGTTCCAGGATCTTTTGTTGCTTTGATTTCGCAAATTTCCTCATTTTCTCCTTCATTTCATCAATTTCCTGTCCAGCTTCCTGTAGCTGCTTATCTGTTTCCTCTTTTTTTGTTTCAGCCCTTTTTAACTGAATGAAAATTTCCTGCTTTTCCTGCCTAACAGTTTCCAACACACGCTGAATTCGCTCAGCCTCATTACTCACATTCTCATATGACTGCAGCAGAGTTTCATATTCTCCCTGAAGCTCCTTGTATTTCTCCTGCCACTCAGAACTCTCAGTGGCTTGACAGCACTTCAATGATTCCATCTCCTTCTCCAGCTTCTCCTTCTCTAAAACAACTCTGTCCAGAGTAAGTGTAAGGTTTTTACAGCACCCATCAAGATTCTGATTTTCTCTAAGTAGTTTATCAGTTTCTGCAGTAAGTTTTTCTCGCTCTCCTGTGAGGCACGCTAACTTTTCTATTAAGGCATCTGTTTCTTTAACATAGCCACATATTTGGCTTTCCATATTTGTCAGCTTGACAGAAAGATTGTCAATAGTAGTTTTAGCATTAGCCAGCTCCTCTTTTAGAGATTTGCTCTCCTTTAGTGCCTCTTTTCTAGAGATAAGTGCAGCTTGCAACTTTCTCTGCATTTGATTCTTCTGTTTAGCTGCTTCTGCATTGTCCTCTTGCTTCTCCTGATTTTCAAGCATCTCTGTTTGCAGTTGCTTGCTTTGTTCCTCATGCAGCTGAGCCTGAGCTTCCAACTGACTACATAATCTTTTGACCAAGTCCTCTTTTTCCAGCAATTGTGCCTGCATGTTATTGAGCGCTTCACTTTTCTCCTTTAACTGCCGGTTAAGAAATTCCATTTCTTCATCCTTTTGATGCACAAGGATTTTCAAGTCTTCCAGACTGGCAACTCCAGAAATTTTTCCCTGACTCTCCTCCAATTCTGTCTGAAGACCTGCTCCCTTAGCTTCAGCTTGGTCAGAGGTTCTCTTTAGACCTTCTATCTCCACAAACAACTGTGCTATGTGCTGTTGCAAATCAAAGATTAATTCTGATTTCTGAGCAAGTTCCCTTTGCATATGGCTGGCATTACATTCCAATTTCTCCTTCTCCATCTGCAATTTGTCAAGGTATTTTTTGGACTCTTCCTCAGAAACATCTGTAACCTGTACAAGCTTGTTATTTGTTGTGTCTTCTGCTTCCATGCATGAAGCATCCAACCTACCTTGACTCCCAAAAACACTCTCTGCCGATCCTTTCCGTTCTTGGAGTTGTCTGAGCTGAGCCTGGATGCTCTCCTTCTCTTTGCTTTGCTGATCAAATTGTTCTTGCAGGATGTTGTAATCATCTTTCTGCTGTTTCAATTGTTCTCGGTGATGCCTGTCCTTTTCTTGAGCCTTTTTTATAGTGTCTTTGCGAGATACCAGAGCTTCTTGAAGTTTTTTTTTAAGTTGTTCTTTTTCTTGTTCAAGAACTGAAATTCTAAGAGCAGACTTTTGTTTTTCTTCCAGATTTGTACCTGCTGAACTATGTTTTTCATTTTTTTCATCATCTTCTGGGCTTTCATAGGTTTCAGTTACTTTGTCAGAAATTGTCTGATGCTCCATGATTTCATCTTTAATTGAAACAATGTTTGCCTTACCTTGCAAGCTTTGCCTCATTTCCTCAATCACTGCCTGCAGTTGCACTTCAGTAGTTTCTTTATCCTTCCGGATGCTCTGCAACTCAGACTCCTTTGCAGAAAGCAGCTGAATTAGATAGTCCTCACTGGGCTGGTTTTCAAGACTCACTTCTTTGCTGATCACACTTCTCATGTTTTCTTCCCCTGCAGCTGCCTGAGCCACAGAGGTTTCTGATTCTTGTTCTCTAGTCAGTTGTTCTAATTTATTCTCCAATTTGGCAACCTTCTTCAGAAGCTCCTTCCTGTTCACAAGTGCTGCTTGCAGCTTCCGCTTTATTTGCTCATTTTCTTTTCTCAGAAGTTCAACTTGATTTATGAATTCCTCATTTTCTTTACTCGCTGCTTCTGTCTCATTCTGCTGCTCAGATGCCCCACATTTCAGACATGTATCTTTTGTGCCTATGTCCTGTTCTTTTTCTTCCTGGGCTTTTAGTAACAGACTTGTCTGCTCCTGGAGACTCTTGAGCTCATTTCCTAGAGAAAATTTCTCTTCATTCAGCAGGACTATTTTCTCAGACATGCTGACACTGATCTCTGCCATCTGTTGGTCCTTTTCCAGCAAGGCTTGTTGCAGGCTCTCTATAGACCTGGTGTGCTCAGCAACAAGCTGTTCTAGGCTTGCTGCCTCATGTCCCTTTAAGGCTAACTTGTGGGAAAGCTCTTCCATCGCTGCTGTATTCTTCCTCAAAAGTTGTCCTAAATCAAGCACTTCACATTCCTTTGTCTCAACCTGGCTTCTCAGATCCTTTAGTTGCATGTCCTGGTCAGAAAGCTGAAGTTGTGCTTCATCCAAGTCCTTCTGCAAAGCTTCAATTTTTATATCCTTGGATTTAAATTCATTTTTAAGGCTCTGGATTTGCTCTCTTAGAAGACTGCTTTGACTGTCTGACAGTCTCTGCTTTTCTGAAAGAGCTAGTTTTTCCTCCAGTTGCTTCACTTGCTCCTTTAGTTCTGTTACGGTAGAAAGTTCTTTCACCTGACACAAGAGCTGATCTTGTTCTTCAGTCAAAACACAGAATGTATTGTCAGGATCCTCTCTTTTTTTTCTGTATTCCTCAGCCAACCGGTTTAGCCTATTTATTTCCGCACATTCTTCTCCTAGATCTTTCCTAAAGGATTCTTCTGATTTCTGCAGAATTATTTGCAGTTCTGTAATTTGGTTTTGTAACTTTATCAGTTCTTGAGATTGAGAGGTGCCAGGGCTTCCGTGAGGCTCTTCCTGGAGACTGATTCTGTTTTCCTGAAAAAAGCCAATTTGCTGCATTTCTGTTTCTCTCAGCAATGAGACACTCTGTGTATCTAAAGCCTTCTGCTCTTCCCTCTCCAGACACCGAAACTGTGAATTCTCTTCCAGCTGGTTAGCTTCTGTTTGGCTGCCTGTAGAAGTTTGGCCACTGGGGCCCTTGAGCTGGCTTTTCAGGAAAGTTATTTCTTCTTGGGCTTCTTTCAGTTCCAGCAGCAAAATAGACAGCTCTTTCTGTTTCTCTGCAGCAATATATTCTAGAATTGCAGGTGGACAAGTTTCCCCAGTAAACTGCTTGCTTCCATTGGTAAAGCCATCTGTTCTTGCCTGAAATAAAATAGCAGGTATCATTTTTCCTTTGAGTCTTGTGAAAGGGCCACTTTTGGAAGTACCTGCTTTCCGCTTTTTGTAGCTTTCTCAAGCTGGCTTCTGCAATAAATAGAAGCCTTGCTAATAATAGGGGGACTTAGCCTTGGCAGTGGGGGGTGGACTAAGTGATGTCCAGAGGTCCCTTCCAACCCCAAATTTTCTGTGATTCTGTGACTTCCCAGGTCACTTCTGATAATTTCAGGTTCTGAAGTTGCAGCATGAAAGATTATGGCTTTAGGATCAGACCATAAGGGCAACTTCCTATTCCTTTCTTCCCCTTCTCTCTTGATTACAAGATAGTGTGACTCTGAGCTGTAGAAGTTCTCCTGTGATTCTCATAAGCCCTCTAGTGTACTTAACCAGCCACATTGTCATGGCATCCTATTCATAGTCTTTGAATAAGGAGGTTTTGTCCCCTATTCTGTACGTACATTTAACATGGCAAAGAAGCAGGATAGAAGCCCGTATTCCAATCTGTTTCCATGTCCAAAGTGAAAACACTAGACAAAGCACCTGGAACAAAGTGCTTGGCCTTTTCCAAATAACCATCTCCCAAAACAGATTACAAAAGAAAAACAGTCACAAAACCTCCCCAGAAAGCTTGGATCAAGAGCCCACCAATAAGCCAATATTGTAAAGGCTGTTCCTCAGTTTGGAGGGCAGAAACTATTTATAGGGAACCGTTAACGGAGAGCTGCTCTTAAAAAGTCTGCTGTCATAATGCGACAATCACTTTAAGTCACAGGAGGTTAAAAAAAGCCAACTCATTGGGGCTTTTAAACGAAATTAAAGTTTTCATATCTGCATATACATACAATACTGAGACCAAAAGGGATTTGGATTATATTTGTACCTCAGAGAGCACGAAAGTGTCACCAAAAGGCTTTTGCACATCAGAATTCACCAGCTCTTCTGACACACCTAGTGAGAAAAGGTACGCTTGTCACCGTCAGTGTAATGACTTGCAGGTAAAGTCATTAGGCAAATGAAGGGACAATAAATGGGACTGGAGCTTCTATAGTAAGTGAGTAAAGACAAAGAAAAAAAAAAAAAAAAAGGCAGCAAACCAAGCTCACAAAAAAACAGCCCAGACTTTGAGTCTATGAAGTGCACAGACATCCTGTTGTGGTTTAACCCCAGCCAGCAATCCAGACCCTGCTGCAATATGGCCCTGTGCAACTCCCTGTGTTCACTGCATGCTGGCATCACCTGCACACAGCATTGCTGACCCTTGCAGAAGGATGAAGAGCAAAGAGACAAGGGAACTAGGTAATAGACTGGTTTGACTGGGTTTTTATTTCATGTGGGATGCAGGGCAGAACTAATTCCAGGCACAAAAAGAAATTTACTGGCTTGCAGAGAAAACCACAGTTCTTAATTTCATCTTAATTCTCTTCTGTGCCTTACACATCAGTCTTTGCATCTACAAATACACTCCTTCAAACCCTTCTCTCCTTCTAACCTTAGCAACCACTTTTTTCTTCTCTTCTGGTATACCCTGCCCATCCCACATTAGAACATTCTCTTCTACCTCATGTAAATATTTTCTGCCTTCTGTAGATTATCATCTTTAGATTCTGACCTCAGAGCTCATCCTTCTAAATCATCTTGAGATTCGTCCCTGAAATTTCTCAAATTTCCACAATTTTCTTGTCACATGCCTTATTCTGTGTCCTCACCTGCAGAAGCAGAAGAGCAGCTGACATAAGAGGCTGGAGCTTCCACAGTCCTCAAGTCTTGCAATTTTGCCTCAGCACCAATATTCTTATTCTACGGGTTGAAGAAAAAACACTGAGCTTTGAGCCAGGATCCTGGTATGAGAAGACAGCTCTCTCAGCTGTCTACTGCTCTGCCAAGCTCTAAGTAAAACCTATCGGTCCCAAGTTTGGACACAACTCGGAAGCCTAATGAAAATACATAAACAAACAAACAAATAAATAATAAAAAAAGAGAGATTGGTTTTGATGTCAAGCAATAGACTAAGACATATCTCAGCAGATTAACATATCAATAGATGCAATGATTTAAATAACTTCCTTTCCACCTTGAGATGATTTCTCTTTCATCTTCACTACTTCAAAGGGACTAACTACAGTATCATAACCTTTCACTGACCACCCAAGCAGAGAAGGTGAGAAGTCACGTCTGTCAGTCTGTGCCTCACTGCTCCAACAGATAAAGAACCTGGAGTCTTCCCAATAAAGTTATGCTAGGCTCTACCACACAAACAAACCAATAACCCCACAAGAAGCATTTAACCACCAGATGTCCTTTACCTGGGTTTGGGTAACTACATTACTTGGCCTAAAGCCATGGGTCAGGTGCACAAATGGTAGGAATAGCAGGCCAAGTGAAAAACTTAGATGCAAGCTATTTAGTTGGACTCTTTTTATAATGAAGACATTGAAATGGACAATTCCAGGGTTGTTTTCATTGATCCATTTTCAATATTCACCTTGTTCCAGGTGAGTCATATGCTAAAGAACCTGTTTTTTCCACTGTCTATAAAGGGGCAGTAGAAAATAGTTTAAATGCTTATATCTGCCCTTGGAAAGACTACGTGTGTGGATGTGTCCGTATTCCCACTGATCTACCAGCTCACAGCTTGACTGCAGGCAGTTGGAAAGTAAGGATCTGAGTCAAGCAGGATGAATGACGCAAAATGTTTCTCTGGTTCCAAATACCAACTTTTACCTTAATACTTCACAGTAATATACAACCCCTCTGATAGAGAGGAATGTATTAGATAAAACACAGCATGAACCTTCCCCCTGAGGACAGGATAGGCCAGCAGAGCAGGCTGCAAAGAGCCAGACCTTGCTCTAAGCTAACAATCAGTTCCACAGCAAATCCTCAGTACACATACACAGAGGCTGTCATCTCCCTCCCCATGCTGAGTGTAAAGCCAAGCAGCAGGTCCCTAATCCTGCATTCTTCCCAACAATAGCCTGACTGCACTTGTACCTGCAGCTGGACACGGTGGAGTAGCACAAGGACAGTGCCCACCTGTCTCCCACTCAAGGAACACACAGCTTCCTCCAGTCAGTCAGGGCAGTGGGAATGGACAGGGGTGGTTTGAAAGGCATCTTATACAATGACAGCTGAGCCTTTGGAATTTTATTTCCAGAGACCTGTCTCAGTTCAGCCCATAGTTTTGCTGAAAAACTAACTCACAAGAGGCAGAAAATAGCACAAATGTGGATTGGGTGAATGAAGGACACAAGAAATCCACACAGCCAGCAAAGGGAAACATGGTCTGTTACAAACACAGTGCAAGCAGTATTTGGAAGCTATTTCTGTCTTTCACCATTAATCCAGTTAATAATAACCTTCCAAAGAGGACTGATAAAAATGTCCATGACAGCTTAGCTGTTTTAAGGCCAATCCTTGACCTAGTTTAGCTCTAGCTTACTTCAGCTGCTTAATCATTACCTGTTCTGCATCTTCTGTGACCATCACAGCTTCCTGCTGAGACTCCAGGGGAACCAGTTGCAAATGTGGTATTTCTGAAACATTCAAACACAAAAAATTTCTTTGAAACTTAAGACTCTGCTTTAGACAGCAACAGGATATTTTTCCAGGAGCTTTTGAGAAAGGACATGTGGGTGCTCATAACATTTATGTAGTGTCATGGGATAATGTGGGTTTGGTTTTTTTAGAGGCAACCACACAACCAACATGCTGTTTTAAGCAGCTGTTAGAAAAGAACAATTGTTGTCATACAGTCATACTGAAAGACAGGTAATAGAGATTCAAGTTTTAAGAAACATTTCTATAAAGAAGAGGAAAGAAAGAACTATCGTAGCAAAATGTTTCAAATTTCATTTGGAAAAAATAAAATGAGAAATTGTTATAAATGTACACTAAGAATACATTCTGTAATTCATCTCAGTTCTAATTAATGTATTAAGTGATGCCTCAGCTTTTTAGTATAGGAGCCAGTAAAGCAACGAATACTGTGTCTTCCCCAGAAATACCAACTTAGAAGCATTAAAAAACAAGTCCCATTTTTGTGAACACATTAACTAGCAACGATGGTATGAAAAATATGTTAATATATATGCAAAATAAAACTCAGGACCAAGTTAAACAGTTCTCTTAGGGGTACGAATTTCTGTACTTTTCACTTCTGAGCCTGCAGAGAGGACACACATACCGTTAACATACAGTACAAGGTTTTCTTCTGTACCCCTTTAAACACTTGTGTACATACCATTGGTTGTACAAAACTGTATTTGCTAAGTACTATGGAAGCTGAGGAAGCTCAAATGAATGTTTTGTGAATTCTAACAATTGGAAGGCAGTCTGTGTTTTCAGTGATAATGACCTTCCTTTATTGATCCATACTATACTGTAGTCTTTCCACCAACTGAACTATGGAAAGCCTCATCCAATGTTCCCTTACGTAGCAGGAGAGACCTTCAATCACTCAAAGAGCTGCCTCAAGAAAAATTCAAGGAATCCATACGGATGTAAAGAGAGTTACAGATATTCTAGTCTAACGCACTGCTAAACCCATGGAAATGAAAAGACTCTACAAGGATTTCAAGAATCTTTACACTTCAAACAACAACAGCTTGAAATTTGAAGGCATTTGTTGAGGTTTGCCTGAAAAGCATCAGAAATTGCAAAATATAAGGCACCTATTTATAAATCCTTGTTTCATTTTATTCAAGTTAGGAATGGATTACAGTGGGCAGTTTAATTAAGACTGACAAACTCAGGGCACAAAAAGGAGTAACACAGTATTTAGAACCTATATAGCAGACTTAAAAGATGATGATTTTTTATGTTTCATTTAATATTTCAGTAGTTTTTAAAAAGAAATTACAACTCCCAGTGTTTAAGATCCAAAAAGAGTCAGTAATCAAGTGTTCAACACACCCACCGGAAACAGAATTACAACAACAACAAAAGCTTTTTTTTAAGTAAACATGCAGCTAAACATGCATTGGGAAAGATGTTTTAAGTAACGTGACAGTAAAGCTGTGAGTCACTGCATTTTTCAGGTGGAATTCCTTTCAGTAGAGGGAGGAGCTGCTTTTTAAGAAAGCTGATTAAAATTTTCCAGGTGTATTTTGGATGCACTCAATTGCAGCTTGAGGCATGATATCAGACTGGAAGCTGGATTTCTGTAAGGCCTTTGATATGGCCTCCCCAAGACCCTTTCTCCTAAATTGCTGAGATATGGGTTTGACGGGTGGGCTTTTAGGTGGGGTAAGGAACCGGCTCTGTGGCTGTTTGCAAAGAGTTACAGTCAGTGGCTCAACATCCAAGTGGGAACCAGGTCCCACAGAAGTCCACAGTGGGACCGATACTATTTAGTGTCCTAACTGCTGACAGTCAGGTGGAGTGCACCCTTGGTACACCTGTGAGTGACACCAGGCTGAGCAGCTGGTTGTGCTGGGGGGATGTGATGCCATCCAGAGGAACCTGGACAAGCCTGAGGAATGCAGACACGCGGCTCCTGTGCAGAGCACAGGCCAAGTGAAAGGCCCCAAACCTGGCCTGGGGCAATCCCCAGTACCAGCACAGATTGCGGGGTGAATGGATTGAAAACAGGCTACAGAGCAAGACTTTGGAATTCTGGTAAACTAAAAATTGGACAGGAGCTGGCAATGTGTGCCTGCAGCCCAGAAAGCCAATCATTTCCTGGGCTGCACCAAAAGAGGTATGGGCAGCAGGCTGAGGGAGACAATTCTCACCCTCTTCTCTGCTTTTGTGAGACCCCACTCAGAGCACTGTGTCCAGTTCTGGGGCTCCCCTGTAAAAGACAGATGTGGATCTGCTGGAGTGAGTCCAGAAGAAACACACAAAAATAATCAGAGGGCTGGAACATGTCTCCCATGAGGAAAGGCTGAGAGAGTTGTGGTTGTACAGCCTGGAGAAGAAAGGCTTCAGGGAGGCCTTATTGCAACCTTTCAAGAGGGCTGCTTCTCTCTGGATTGCCCAGAGAAGCTGTCAGTTGCCCCAGTATTGGACATCTTCAAGGTCAAGTTGGATGGGGCTCTGAGCAACCTGACCTGGTGAAGGATGTCCCTTCTCAGGGCAGAGGGGATGGACCAGATGACCTTTATGAGCTCCTTCCAACCCAAACCATGCCATGACTCTAAACAATGTCTTGAAGTTCATTAAAGACCTGCATCTCTGAGATCATGGAATAAAAGAAGAGAAAGATGATGCTCTAGGACTGTAGGAATCTGGTTTATTGGTGATTGTTCCCCTACCAGGATTCTTACGAAGAGGTTCTATCTTTGAATGACAGGAAGCAAAATGAATCGATTTCTCAAAAATCAAGAAAGCCTACTGTCATAGTACACCAGACCCTAAAGTAAACACGTGAGAAAATCCATTGTTTTATAGTATAATTCCAATAGAGTTGGGATATTGCTGATACCAGTCTACGTGACCAGACACTCAAAATCAATGTAATTGTCTGGGGTATTTTATATGTGGCACATGCAAGGGCCCCTTATTGTTTCAGCAATCAAAAATACTCCCCCCAAAGTACCACCTGTAGATTAGCAGCATTTTGTACTGGGGAAGGCCACCAATTCAGCTATATCTTATTTTGTACAAATTAATTCTAGAATGATTCTTCAATATATTAAGAATATTAAAATAGGTAAAGTAATCATACAACCTTCTGTCTTCTGTCTTTCCAAGTTTTCTGTGGGTAGGAATGAAGTCTCATTCTGGTCTTCCTGATCTATTATTTTTTCCTGTGAAGTTGATTCATCCTGTTTAAACATGATGGAGGGGAGAAAGATGAATTTTAATACCATATATAAATACATATTAGTCTTTGATAATTCGGTTGTTTTTTTTTTTTTTTTAAATCAACTGGCAACTTTTAAATTACTCAAATTGACTTCTACTTCTTTTCAGGCTTCTACAGTCATAATATGCCTGCTCATCAGCTGAGAGAACTAATAAAAGCCTTTCTCAAGCAATGCATGATAAGAAAAGGAATTCTAGACATTCAATTTGGCTTCAGTTCCTAAATATACCAGAAAAAAAAAAAAAAAAAAGAGAGAATAATTTGAAAATATTATACCTGCTGCTTGAGAACAGAGAGCTGTACTTGTAGCTGGGATTTCACGTCATCCTGACAGCAGACAGATTCTTCAGATTTCTGTACAAGTTCACCTGACAGAGAGGAAAAAGAGGAGTTAAGGTCTCTGTTCTTGTCTTTTTTGCCGAACTATGTCCATTTTACACATATGCACAATAGTTTACGAAATCCCTTATCTCTTAGTCACTGCTTCAGCTTTGGGCCATAAAGAAGCTGGAAGAAAATCAATTTGAAATAAGAGCGTGAGGCAAGACCAATGTCATTATTTCTAACACAGGTCTATGGGGAAAATGGTACAGTTTGCTTTTCTTGGTTGTTTTACTTATAATTTCAGTAGAAAAATCAGACTGTGAAAAACATGGAACATCTAAAAAGGACTTACATAAGTTGATGGAAAAAAAATCCAACAAATCAATAAAATCAACTAAAAAACGCATCCAGCTAAAGAAATCCATAAGCCCCGAGAGACAAGAGGCTGGGACAGTACACAAGCAAAGCACCATATATGCTGTCCCACACTTCTGCTCCTCTTGCAGCTGCCAAAGACAGAACAGTGGGATCGAACTAGACCCCCTTAGTTAGAGACAGCACCACTACTCCTGTGTCCCTGTGCAATTAGAAATTGTTACATCAAGCCATTCTTCTGAGCTGTCTGAAAACAAAGCGAAAAAGATGGCAACCCAGTGATGCTCCGGCTCCTGAGAACCTGCTCAACCTAACTGCCATGCTTGCTCACCCAGTGGTGCGTGTGTTGTAGCTCCATGTTCCACAGATGGCACCAAGGGCTGGCCAACGTCCTGTTCCAGCTGGTCCTTCTCAGCTCCGAGGGCAGGGTGGCTACATCGCAGCTCTTGCTCAGCCACCGTAAGACAACCGAGCAGCCGGTTCTTCTCTTCCACCTCCAGCCTGCGTTCCTGCTCCAGGTCTTTATACTTTACCTCCAGTTCAGCTTGTGCTCTTCTTGCCTCCTCCAGCTGTTCTGAGAGATGCTGCACCTCCTCCTGCAAGTGATGGGAAGACAGCTTCCTCTCAGCTAGTTCCAGCTCCATCTTCTCCCTGAGATCCTGAGACCCTTGTCGCTCCGCATGTAGCGCATCCCTCATGGAGCTTAGTTCCACTTCCATCTTCTGGCACTGATGTAGGAGCGTCTGTAAAATGCCACAGAAATTAATTTATCTCTCAACAAGTTAAATACCTTGACAAAGCAAAGTACCTGAATTATATTTTAAGGTTTCCATTAAATCTTTTTAAAATACCTGAGTAGCAGAAGGGAGGGAAACAAACATATCAGAAATTTCAATTTGTTAGAAAGAAACTGCCCCACTATTGGAAACTGCAAGAAAGCAATGCTGCGAGAAACAACTCCTTGTTGTTGTGGTAAAGAAAAGGTAAGTCTTGACTTAGAGGAGGGGAATTTAGAGGAAAGAATCAATAGAACAGTGGCCAGGAGTTCTCTTTTAGAAGAAAGCGAACTACCCAAAAAGGGGAGGAAGGGTACTACAAATGAGGGAGAACTCAACAATCACAGAATAGAATTTAAAGAAAACAGAATAAAAGCGTGTATGTGAAAGGGGAATGCTGAAACATGAATCTGGAGATAACAGAGGGCTCCACACAGTACCCACTGCTTTAAGAAAGGTCTCAGAAGGCTGGTCAACACTGACTGAGATTTAAGGTGACCAAGAGACAGAAACAGACCTTACACTTGCACAAACTCCTGCTGTCAAACTTCCTCCTTCTGGAGCTGTGGATGGTCAACATAGCTAATTTCAGGAGGAGTCTGATAAGGAGCTCCTTTTACTTTGTGGGTAGCTGTCAGCCACATGGCCTCAAGTCTGTACCTATAACAGGTCTCCTTCAGACCACAGAATGTATGAGGGAAGTCAAAGACACCGAGCAGGAGCCAAGGGAGCCCAACAACCACGCCATGAAGATATCCATGCCACCACCCCATGACACACCCTGCTGAGCAATGCAATCAGTAGTGAGTACAAATCAGCTCACTGAGGTTCTTTACGTCTTCGTGGTAGTAAGAGGACCCACCATTGTGCCTGGCTGCGACACAGAAGGAAAGAAAATATGTGGGGCAGAAGTGTATAAAAATGATCAAAGTGAGGTTCAGTAATACACTGGCTGGAGATCATGCAGCCCACAAACATGAGACTGACTCAGTGTAAGTCTCTTCTAAAGGGATGGAGAATTTTCAGAAGTTCAGATATTGGAAAAACAAAAAATACACCCATCCTCTATCTGCAAACCAACCTTTTAAGAGGCTGTGCTCTTAATCCTGTCTCAAGGAGCACATGTATATATAGTCAAATATGCACAGACTTGATCTCATCCTCTTCGCACTCCAAACTCACGAACTGAGAGCCGATCCCTCTCCACAAGTTGTGTCACCATATAAGCAAGTTCTCAGCACGACATACCAAAGAATAGCTGCTTCTGCTCTGATCTGGTGTGGACGCTGCAGTCTAGAAACACTGAGGCTTCAGCAGCACCGTGTTAGGCACTTCTGCTTTTGGCAAAGGTTTGTGTATTTGGCTTTGAAAGTACAGCCAGCAGTATGGGTATGGATAGATGTAGACCCTGTCCACCTGCTAAGGACCTCGATCAGAGCTGGCAGCTGCAGCACCCCGTTGTCTGGCTGTAGCTGCTGTAAACTGTGCACACAGACCTGCAGCTCTAATGCCTGACCCGAGGGAGGCCCCAGCTGATTTCATGATGGAAACCTGGTGCCAAGAAAAACCTAATCTGGTAACTTCTGAGCTACTGACAAAGGCCCCATCCGCCACACACACACACACACACACACACACACACACACAGAGTAACGCAATAAAAAGCATGACCAGGTACCTGGTTTTGATTTTCAGCAGTGTGTAATTCCTGCTGCAGCAGTTCTACCACCTGAGTTCGTCCTAACAGAGCTGCTTCCTGCTCCTCGAGCTTTGTCTGGAGTGTGCGCAGGTTCTGTGAGAGAGACAAGGCTATTTCAGAACTGGGGAGACTAATCTAAGTTTAGATTCCCAGGTTTCATTGATACACCTTGTTTTTGTAACATAGTTACTTTGATAGCTTGAATTAATTCATTTTGTTGATACCAATTCTGGAGCCCTGGTGCAGTAGGAGGAGCTCACTTTGCTTCATTAATAGGGAACTGGATCACAATAATTTAACACATTTTTTCAACTGCCCTTTCTCTTCAACTGATAGCAAACCAGCAGACTGAAGCTAGGACACAAAGTCCCAACTAGCATTCCAAGAAACTCCAAACAACCAAAGCATCTTTGTTCTTATCCCTTGTGAGTTACATTAATGAGAACTGTTCTTTCAGGTTGCCTTCTGATTTCCTTCCTCCTCCCATGACATGATTATTATATCAAATATACCTGCTGCATCTCTACTTCCAGATCTGACTGGACCACCATCTTGGGCAATTCAGCTTGATGCTGGTGCACACACTCCTCCAGGAGAGCTTCCTTCTCCTGAATCACTTCCTGCAGGGAACTCAGCTGAAAACATAAGCCACAAAATAAAAACAAACCGACAAGGTTATGAACCTGACAGACACACAGGCTTGCTTTCAACATGCACCAGCATATTGCATGTGTAATGGAGCTTGACAATCCTATACATCACCTTGGTCAAATGGTATTTTTACCTGGTCTCTTTATCCTACTAATATGTGTATAGTAACTGATAATATTTCAGATCCCAGAAAGCAAAAAGCATAGAATTTCATCTACAAATATGCAGAGTAATAAAATAAATGACTACTATATAATTAACAGTTCATAAAACTACTGGGGCTTTAATTGTACAGGATGCAGCCCAATTCTCAGTTCAAAAGCTAGACCTGCAATTTAGAGCATTAAAAAAAACCTTTCCATAAATAACTACAATGTAGCATTAAAGCTGTTATATTCTGTGATAAGCAGCTGCCCTGCACACCCACAGCAGAACACAGACAGGCCTGGCAGCTGGAAGAACACTGCTCCAGCTACTGCAGAGCCCATCACAGAACAGCAAGGGCAGACAGGGAAGAACCCAAATTCTGACTCAGAGGAAGGGACACCCTATCCAGGCCTTTCCAGGGACTGTTTCCCTGCTCCTCAGAGAGCAATCAGTCACACTGCCCAAGGGTGAAACCCATCTCTTACCTGCAGAGCACCTTTTGCACCAAGGGTGGTTCTGGCCTGGGGGCAGGAGAAGATCATTTGGGGACTGTGAAAGACTTACATAATGTTCAGAGAAGGAACCAAATGTAGTGAAATTGATGGACCTAGGTGATTTGAGGAGGAACACTGAAAAAACTGAGGTAAGGGAATTGAAGACCAGCCGTGTAAGCACCGTTCTAACATACTAGTCTCAGCGGTGAGGTGGGAAACACAGACTGATGAATAGAAAAAAAATTTCTGTACCTGTGTTGCATACTTGATTTCAGCATCTTTCAGATTCACTTTGGTTACAGCCAGCTGTTTCTTCAGGTCCTGAACAGTCTCCTCTTGCTTCCTGAGCTGCTCTTTCAGTACTTCCACCTCCTCTCTGTGCCCTTCACTTGCATTTTCAGTTTTCTGACATTGCAAGAGGAAAAAAGTGGGAAGAAATAGAAGTAAACTTATCAGTATTACTGGCTAATAAATGAAATAAATTAATTAAATTTTAAAAATACATTAGAATGGTACTGCACTCTTGACTCCTTATCAGATGCTTATTTTTACTACACAGTTTAATTTCTTAACTTTACATTTCTTTTGTTTCTTTAAATGAAGTTGTCCTATGTTAAGTAACTATTTTCCCCATTTCTGTGTAAGTACGCACATGATGCCTTTAACTGGCAAGTGTCAAAGCACTTGGAACAGCTAACAGTCCATGACTGCTCACTGTTTAAACTAAGGCAAATTAGATTATTAAACACATTACAAGACATAATTTATTATATGACTACCCTGATTTGTGAGGCTTTCTAACATCGTAAATTTCTCTAATACCAGAAATAAAAACATTTTAAAATTAGCTATAGAAGAATATTCTCCATGTGACAAAGGGGTAGACATTCTAGACTACAAAGAATGCCCATGGAAATCTCTTTAGACTACAGGATTAATAGCAATGAACTCATTAGATACAAGCAAAGGGAAGAGGCAAACAATTATCTGTTCTACTCCACTGTGAAGCACTTAAATCCTCTGTCTATAAGCAAGAAGTGTAAACATTTCACATAAAACATGCTTAGGCTATGTCTACTCAGACAACCCAGTACACTACACCTGCACTCTTCTCTCTGTTCCTCTGCCTGGGTGAAGGCAGGCCCCTGAACTCACAGCTGTACTTCACACCTTGGTGAGGGCAAGTCCCTCACCACCCGTCCCTGAGCAGACAAACCTGCTCTACATTCTCATCTTAGCACTTCCAACTACTATGAGCACTCAGTGCTGGGTATTTTGAACTAAATATATAAAAAATGCAACTCTTTCATTTTATTTGTGACAGGTATTGGGTAAAATACCATAAATAACACAGGAATTCTCCAGAGTATTTATGTCTTTAACATAATATTCTGAATATATTATGGTGGCTTTTAAACATACTTATAAAATCAGTGTAATAAGAATAGGAGGCTACTGTTCCTCAAAAGATGTTTCACCTACAGAGAAGGTCATTGGCAGGAGGTAGAACAGACAGATGAGGAAGCTTCAATTGCACTTAAGTTTAGAAATAGAACAGGACAGAAAAATAAAGAACAGAAATGGAGGAAGCTCTAAAGAAGCAAGGGATATACATAACTTGTAAGACTGGGGCAGAGGAGTTGCTGGGGGGGAAGACAGGTGGATTAGTTTGCTTACTTGTAATTAGCTTTCAGGATTGATATTCACAGTCGGATTTGGAAAAGCCTCTTACACTGACCATTACACAGAGGGCCACAGTTAAGGACAGTGGCACAGCCACAAAGTTCCCAGAGCTCAAGCTTTTAAATACTATGTTTATACAAAATGTATTAGCTCTTATATCTGAACATAATTTATCTTTACCCACTTCAAAAGTTTGAGAGGAGCCTCAACTGTTCTGTATACAAATACTACCTGATTGAGAGAGAAAAGCTGGTATTTCCATTCTTCTCAAAATAAGGCGCTCTGCTAAAAGCACAGGAAGTAAAAGTACTAATTAGATATTTAAAATACAGCCTTCCCATAGGGCCCACATCATAGAGAGAAAAAAACCAGCCCTTTGCCAATATTCAATACTTCAGCACAACACGCAACCCTAACCTAGAATATTCACCTTCAAGTGCAGGGTAACTGTCTAGAAAATATTCCCATTACTCAAGACACCATCTACTTGGAGAAATAAGTGTAAATAAAGGACTCTGTAGCTTCTCAGTAGGTCTAACCTTGCAAGAAAGAAGCTAGTACTTTTTGGGTCAAATACATTATATTGCAGGTAACTGCCCTAACATAATTTCACTCAAACTATGTTCTAACCCAAACCAAGTAAGGCTGTGGTCCTTACCAGGTCCACTGGAGACTGTCCCAAGCCCTCATTCCTCTAATGAGGCCATTTTTCTTAATGGCTAATTTACATTCACCTGCATTATCCTTTAACAGTTCTACCACTTTCTTGATGCTCACCTTCCTCATACAACCGTAGAAAGAAACTACGTCTCCTCTCTGACTTTGACTAACTAAATAACCAAGCTGTTTGAGTGTCTCCCAAGTGTAGCTATTAACATGATGGGAGAACAGAAAGTCTCTTGCAGCTCTCAAAATTTATCTTTCCTGATTTCAAGTGAGTGGAACATGACAACACTCCACACAAGGCCTTGCCACTCTCAGTAGAATAGCTAGAATGGTACGTAAAAAAGATAAGGCCTCCTTAAAATCTATATTGCACCAATTAACTGATGATAAGGTTTCTCTCATTTTGCCCTCTTTGACTGATAAACTTGAATTTTGAAGCAGAGAACATTCACCAGTCCTCAACAGCGAGTCTACACAAAGTCATGTAACAGCACACGGATGTTACACACACGTGCTGCATACAGATAAACTAAAGAAGAGCTTCAGCACCAGGACAGCAATCTCAAATGACACAGCTAAACAGCCTCCATGGTCTCCACTGGTCTCTGCAGCCAGGGAATCTTGTTCATGGCCTTGCAGTATACAGTGTCATGACACCAGAAATGCTCGATCATGCACTAGTTAAATTTTCCTTTATTCTTCTATTATGTCAGTCCTTGAGATCATCCAGTTTTTCTTGCATGAAACCGGACGGTGCTTTGCACTAAGAAAGATTCTCGAGTTGGTACTGGGAATTACAGAAGCACATGTCTATGATTTTATGATGCTCTCAATCAAAAACAGTCAGCACAAGTCATAGACCTGATCTTCACTTTGGCAGTAGTCACCTCTCATCTGACAGCTCTCACATGCACCTTTTATTGCTTCCTGTAATATTTTAATATTTTTTTCAATTTCTGAAATAATCTTTATGTTCTCAGGCTTAATGAGCATCATCTGATATCCAGAAGCCATTTTGAACTTCTATCCCATTTCCCTTCCATAATATTACCAATTTTTTAAGGAAAACATTGTTCTGCTGATCACATAGTCAAGTTTTCAAAAATTACCAGCTCCAATGGGAGCTTCTAGTTAGTAGCTAACAGCCTCTTTAATGTATTCGTAGAGGACACTTTCCCCTCAGTTTTTACCTAGCATTACACAATTATGGCTTGTCAGCCATAAAACTTTATGATGGCTCAGGAAGTTACATGACTGCAAAAAAAAAACAACTTTTTTTTTATATTTAAGTTACTGCCTTTCAGTTTCAATGACCTCCTCACCTCTTAGTTCTTGTACTCCAGCCAACCTTTGCTGTACTGAAATGACAGGTAACATTTTGAAACTCATAGCTCAGATAGACACAGGGTTTCTGCTGGAAAGAGCTTGGCTACAATGGATTACCAAAGTTATGCAAAGGGAAACTAGCCCATGCCCTTGAGGAGATCAAGCTGAGCATTCCAAGAGCATCTGCAGTACAAGGAAGCTGGACAGATAGGCTTCCTACAGCATAGGCATAAGACATCCTTCAGGAACTATTAATATCCTGCTAATAAGACAAGTAGACCCTGCTGGCTCACTGTGACCTGAAACATCAGCCAGTACCAGGTTATCAATAGATGCTACATCCTTTAAGCGGCCCCGTTCTCCTAACCTTGTGATAGTCCAGCTCTTCTGCTAAGGCCTGCGTAGGCAGTGGTGATCCTTTCTCTGTCAGCTCCTCGATGCGTTTGTTCAGAGAGGCCAGTTTGGCTTTTGCTTGAAGTTTAAGTTTCATCAGCTTGGCATCCGCAGCCTCTCGCTCTTTCTGTAAGAGAAGGACACAAACTGACTGCGCCTCAGACTCCAGCGCTGTTACCCAAGAAGCACCACTTCGAAAAGCTACACAGCTTGACAGTCTGCCATACTCTGGTTAACCCTGCCTCCCAACTAACAGAACTATTTAAAACACATCTGCAAACCAAATTTGTTTTCAAACACTACACATACCAAAACTCTACCCCAGCACTTCCCTTCAAGGGACAGAGCACTCAGGGACTTCACCCAGCAGTGAATACAAACTCAGTTTGACTTCCTCTGCTATATGCAGTCCCTCAGAACTATCTCAAGTAACTGCACTCCCACCATACCTCAGAGTAGGCAACCTTTGGGAATGTGCCATAACACCACTGGACTAGTGGATGAGTGCAGCACAGGCTACTCTGTGTCAAACACTCTGAAGTGGGGAAAAAACAACCTCACAAGATGTCAGTATTTATTAGAGCCCCTGGGAACCTGCATGGGCCTCAAAGAGCTGAGACAAAATGCTGTGTAACTTGGATGTAACTTACCTACTCTAGACCAAATCAACCCAATCAAACTAAGAAAAGATATCCTATGTCTCTTGGGTTAGGGTCCATTCTTCAAATTCCAATAATTCTCTGGAACTGATGCCATTTGTTATGCAAGTGTCTCATGTTCAAAAGAAACCAGAGACTGGCTTGCATAGCAAACTGCAGCAGTGTTTTAGTCTTGGTCTCCAGAGAAAGAAATGGTACCTGTAATACAGTTTCTTTTTCCTGGAGCAGGGCATCCTTTTCTTGAATCAAATCCTTCAGCTGAACAACTAGCTTTTCTGTTTGGGCTAAACGCTCCAACAGCTCCTCAGGTGCCTCCTCCATGCTTTCTGCTTCTGACTGCAAAGCTTGTACCTGAAACAACAAAATGAGTGTTCTGAAGGAAAAAAACTATGAACAGCCTGCAGCAGAGCAACCACATGGTACCTTCAGCTCCACTCCTAAATGCTGCTCTCTGCTCCCTGCCTGCATTTCATGGAGCCTGTAGAAATACACAGTTAGATGAAACCAGAAGGAAAGCTCAGAAAATTCGTAAGCCAACACACAAAAACAAAGAGTACCTTGCTGCACACCACATGAACAAATCTGAGAGGCACCCTCACACACTATCCTTTGGTCTCAATACCAAAAGACAGCACAGAGATGAAGCCTCCCACTGTCACCCAAACATGCAGAGCTTCCCTCCCCTTCTGCTACACACAACCACTAGTAGTCTAAAAAGTCTTCCTTCACCCTAATTCTAGTTTGTTTCCTAGGATCACCTTGAGATGTGGAAACTGAGGAGATTATAGTCTGCCCAACAGAAATACTGACTTAAGAGGTGAGTAGAAGAAAAGCAGAGTGGAATGACAGCTCAATCTAGTGCTCAGCAAGGAAGAAGGAGGAGACAGTTCACACTGCAGTCTAATGAACCACACTCCCCAAATTAACTGTCAATACGATCTGAAAGTCTTTAGATAACACCGTACTTACAGCAATAGATGATTCAGTAACTGCATCTCCATCCTCCCCAGACAACTCTTGTAAAACAGTACTTGCTAAACCTGACAAACGGCTCAGCATCTTGAGCCTAAAATAAAATCAAGAGTCAGAATACAGTTCCAGAGTCAAAACTGCTACGGAGGTCCCTCATTGCTGATCTCTAATATTACAGCAGTTGATGACCAGGCTGGCAGAGAATTTGTCTCCTTTGCCAAGAGAGAAAAGTCAAAGTAAACCCTCAGGAAAAAAACCAGTAATGTTAACAGGAGCCGCTGGACCCTATGAACATTAGAGGATCTGCTGGTGTCAAGACGCATGAAGATTTCTTCACATGTATGATTGAAAAATACATTCTTATACCAGATACCAAGTCATCCTCATAGTCCATTCTTGATCTTTCTTAATGTCGTGGTTTTAGTTCGCCTATTCAGGTTTGTGGTTAAATACCAGCACACTTACTTAAATTTACTTGATTGCTTGTTGTGAGACAAGGATTAGGAGTAGGCAAAGCAGGCTCAAACTTTAAAAAGTACAAAGAAGTTTTATTAATATATCTAAGACAAAGGGAAAAAAGAAAAAAAAAAAAACTCAAGAAAAAACTAGAACAAACTCCTCAGACCACCCCTCTTTCCTCACTCTCCATTTCATTCTCCCTGACAACATACAAAAGACAACACTTTGACTTCTAGTCAGTTTACTACTTCAGAAACAGCTCTTGTTCCAGTTTATTTAGGGAGAGAAGTTTCTTTTGCTTATACTATGGATCTTCTGTAAGAAAAATACAGTTTTTATGGGTCTTCTGCCTCACCATTAACCGCCGCCCGGAGCAAAGTCTAACTTAATGGTGGATCTCTCCCACACCAGTAGCCTTCCCACAGCCACTATGGTGGCTTATGAACAGTCCACAGGGTACTTGTTTTAAGGATGCTTAGTTTAATTGCAGCAACAAAGAAAAATCCTTTCTTCTGTGCTTAGCAGCACAGGTTCTCTTGACAACTCAGGTTCTCTAGCATTCTCCCCGGGACCAGGGCTTTGAGTCACAGCCTCTCTTCTCTTTTGGTTCTAGTTTCTCATTAGGCTGTACTTTTTCAACACTTATTTGTCTGTACTTAAGTATTTCAGTTCATTGGCTGCAATAAGAACCTCACATCTTTCTTTGGACTATATTTTCATATATTACAGAGAATTTATTAGTTCAGTCCTTAACTATGGTTCTCCAAAAGAGTTTTCAGCTTCACTTTTGAAGCAACTTCTCATGCACCTCCCTCTAGGTATCAGTTCTGCTTTCCTCACTGACTGTAAAGTCTCTACGCTGCACTATGTAGATGTCCTCACTCGTTCCTCTCTCTGTGAGGAAGGATGGGTGTCTGTGAGTTTAATCTAGGCATGGAGAGAGTTAATCTCTGTCTCTCTCTCTTTGGCAGTGTGAAGATTACGTGCTCTTTGCCGGGCTGCTTGAACAGGTCTGAGCTGGATGCCAGACGCTCTCAAGAGTCTCTGCCTGGCTCTGCCAAGCTGGCTCGGCCTGGTGGGGCCATCTGGGCCCGGGGTGACAGGGCAGGGCCTGGCCCGAGCTGGATGGAGTCCGGCCTGGTCCTTGCCTGGCCCGGCTCTCTCTCTTGTGTAGCTGACACACCGGCTGAGCTGGATTTGCTGAAAATTCCAATCGTTTCCTCCCCCAGTCCCGGCTGCAGCGGCACGGCTGCCACAAAACCTCCCTTCCCCCCCCCCGCATCCCTCCTTTGGAAGGAGAGGGGGGGCCTTACCAGCGAGAGAAGCAGGAGCTGCTCCTCTCTACACAGCAGCAGCAGGTCCAAAGAGGAAGAGCGTCAGAGAGTCTCTGCTTATATATGGTTTTTTTTCCTTGAAGGCGGACCAACTTTTTAATTGGTTTACCTACCTATCAATTCTTAAAACTACCTGATTATTGGCTCTCTCTCTCGCAGGAAGGAAGTTGTATTCCTTCCTGCATTCTTGCAGCACAGATCACTTCCTAGATTTTGACCCCTCTAGCCTAACCTAGGACACTTAACAATGACATTACAGAACCATGATCTGGTTCAGTTTACAGGAAAGAAGGGTGATTGTTAAATGAAGTCATTTCTCTACAGGCCAAACATGGCCTGTAACATAAAATCAGCTTTCTGCTAATAGATAATGGAAATAATGGACTGAGCATTGATGTTCACTAAACAGATGAAAGTGTTAGAGAGATGATGAGACCTCTGCATGTCACATACAGGACAGGACTTTGACACAGGGGAACAGTCTAGAGACGACACATTTTCCCTAGCTGTTGCTTAGCATACCTTCTTTCCTTTCCTTGAAATTCAGGAGCCAAACTAATCCAGCAAGTGGAAGTGAAGAACCAAAAAACATGCAGCAGTACCAGCCAGCAATATATAACTTGCCATTTTTGGGGAGAGCAGCAAA
The DNA here is from genome assembly GCA_034509425.1 of Eopsaltria australis. Lineage (NCBI taxonomy): Eukaryota > Metazoa > Chordata > Aves > Passeriformes > Petroicidae > Eopsaltria > Eopsaltria australis. The sequence continues at coordinate 56,307 of JAVTVJ010011003.1, read as the reverse complement.
TTAAATTCTCCACTATTAACTGAGACAATGGGATGCGCTCCACCTCACTAAATTCACCAAATTCAAATGAGCCTTTGATAAGCCAAAGTATAGAGTTGCCAACCAGAAGGATATCAACAGGCTGGAGAAACAGATGGATAGAAACATCATGAAGTTCAGGAAAGGTAGAAGCCTGTGCCTGGGATGGGAAAAGCATGAGTGGTACAGGCTGAGGAGCAACTGGCTGTACAACTGCGCTGCAGAAGTGCTGGTGGCCAAGCTTGGTACAAACCACCAGTGTGCTCACAGCAAAGGTCAGGTGTACACTGAGCTGTACTGGCAGGACTGCAGGCAGCAGGTTGAGGAAAGCAATTATTCCTCTCTATTCACACCTGTAAGACTGCATTTGAGGTAGAGTGTCCACTTTCAAAATACTGAATCAAGTACAGCAGAGGGCCCCCAGGATGACTGGAATTTGGGTTATAAGGCATGTGGAGAGTGTAAGAATGCTGGGCTTGCTCGGCCCTGAGAACAGCAGGTGAGGAGTGGCATACAATTGCTGTCCTCCCTACAACCACCTAAAAGGTAGCTAAAGACAGAGCCACACACCTCCTACAAGGTTGGCATCAGATGGACATGAGGCAGAGGACACAAGTCGCAGCATAAGCAATTTCAATCAGAGAAAAAAATGCACATAGAATATGCTAAAAAACTGTGTTAGGCTCATAGCAACTTGATCTGGTTTTTGATGTCGGACACGCTAAGAGTAAAGGATTTGAGCTCCCCAAGTCCTTCTGTAAGAATCACAGAATCATCATTCCAGTGTTCTATAAAAAGAGGTCACATGTGACATTTGACATCTCTGAACCTTTCCGTTCTGCCACAGAACTGTCCATACCTGATAGTGGCAAAATAATGCGTACAATTACAGGAGCTCCAGTATTGCAAGCTGAAACTAGGCAAACTCACATAATCTCCATCAAATGGAATCTTTTAATATGATGTCTCTGCCTCACTAGGAGCAGGCTCCTGAAGCTGGCTACACAGACCCACTCATTCCTGATCTCCTTCGTCTTACTAAGCAAATCTTTCATCTCAGATTGCCACTTAAATGTGTGAAAATATTGACACTGAAGAGGAGCAGTGCATTACTTTTCTGTAGCAGTCACCTGATTTTGCAGAAGTAGAAAACACGACAATGCACATTAGAGCATCACTAGCAGAAGAGCATGTGAATACCAACCTGCTTTGTGGTATAAGGAGCTCATGGGTCTGCTGATTCAGCAGTAAGGTTTCCAAGGCAGAGTAGTCACACACAGGTCTTTCTTACCATTCCTTTTTATCTCTTGAGTATTGACAGGTTGCATGAACCAAGACTTTTGATGGAGAGAGAGAAGCAAAAAAAGAACAAAAAAAAGAAGAAAATGAATTATCCAATAATAAAGAAATAGGCCCATCCTTCATCCTACATAATACACTCCAGGATTACTACTCAGTCATTTGCAATAAGCCTAAAAAGTGACAAGTCTGCTCTCTTTGGGAACTTGGATTTGCAGACATGCCCTGGTTTCTCACACTGCATAGCATGAGCTTAGTCTCTTCAGCCAATGGAATAAAATGCTCGAGCAGCAGTTAGTGTAGGAAAAAGACATGGAGCAAGAAGCCAGGCCTCAGACAGGCTCCTGCAAAGAGCGCAAGGGGATGCAACTCCTCCAGAAGCACAGTCAGAATGCCAGGATTGTTCACATTCTGCAACAACAAAATAGTCAGTGAGACAAGTCCTGGTGCTTTGCTCACTTCTCAGCTGGCCCTGGGCGAAACTGAGGCATGGAATTCCAGGATAGTACAGCTTCTGCTAGGGAGATTTCTTCTGACAACATCAACCACTCACCAAAGTGGTAATATGAGGTACTCATTTAGAGACCTGGAATGCCTGGAATCCATTATAAGAACAATAAAGTAGTGATAATTTTGTAAAACATCACTCCCACGATGCCCCAGTGAGGAACCGAACCCGCTGTCTTGGCAGTGGTGCATTTTAGAAAACAGCCATCCAAATGCAAGAGTGTCTCTTTCTAACTGTCTCCAGTACTTCAAGATGATGGATCTGATCTTCCAACTGAGCATTAGGCCACAGCTTCTTGAATTCACAAATGCACAATATGTGGCTGGGACCAAGACAACCAGTAGATAAATTATTAGAAGTGCTATTATAAATGCGAAAAGGAAGCAGAATCTGGGCATCTGCATAGGCCTCAGCACATATCTGCGTGCTACAGGCATTACAATTTCAAACACGCATACCTGGATTGAGAAAATATACCTTGGTCTTTGTCTAGGTTGGCCACATTAACCTGATGCTGCACTCAATCTAAGAAGCTTTGCTGGGTTTGGCTCACAGTTGGCCTCCTTAAAAACGCAAACAGAGGAACTGTCTGCAGCTATTTGCACGGATATGGACTCTAAACCTGAATTCAAGTCTTGGAGATTCATGTCTTTTGAATTCACTTTCAATTCATATTCTCTGGTCAGGCAAATATGGCAAGGGATGTGAATGGGGAACAAAAAGTGATTCTGCAATTCAAAACAGCAATAGGTTTGTTGTCTATGTAGAGAAAACAGGAAAAACATGGGTGTAGGTGGGCCACTGCTCTGCACAGCATCCCTCGGAACACATCCCTGGAAAGCAGCACTGCAGAGAGAGGCTGGGTATTGCAGTGGACAACTGACTTAAGTCATGACAAAGGGCAGCAGCAGCATTCTGGGCTGCATTAGAAGCGGTGTCAAGAGGAAGGTGATCCTTCCCCTCTACCGAGCACTGGTGAGACCACGTCTGCCGTAATGTGTCCGGTTCTGGGCTCCCAGAACAAGTGGTGGGAACAATAAATAAAAGGCTCGAGGAGAATCTTATCACAGAACCACAGATTGGCTGAAGTTAGGAGGTCTAAGCTCCCTGCTCAAATAAAAGCTGTGAAGGCAGCTTCCGAATATCTCCAAGGATAGAGGCTTCACAACCTCCCTGAACAACCTGTGCCAGTGCTCAGTAAGCCACAGAGTGAAAAAGCATTTCCCAATGATCAAGGTAATCTCCTGTGCCTCAGTTCATGCTCACAACCTGTCATCCCATCACCAGACACTGCTGTAAAGAGCCTGGCTCTACTTTCTTTGAACCGTCCCTGAGAACAAACCCAGAAACAAGCATAACATGGTTTTAAATTCTGTCCCAAAGCCAACAGTGTGCACAGAGGGTGGTGGCTGTCCTGTGCATTACCTCATGGACTTGTGGCAGGAATATCCTGGTGTTATACAACGCCAACCAGTTTCCCCACAAACGCAAAAGGAGAGAGGTTATTCTGTGTTCCACTGCCTCACCCCAACAAAGCAAACAGAGCAGCTCTCAGAGACAAGACTGGTGCTCTCTCTCCCAGGCTCACGTTGGCATATGGATTCCCATCTCTGTAATAAACAGCAGAACGCAAGGACCTTCACTGTGCTTAGGATGTGAGCCAGGACCCTCTACATTCTAGCTGTAGTGGAAAATAACCTTTTGCTCAGCATTCCTGTGACTAATGAACTTTTGCTGGGGAGGACTTTACTTTGAACACTGGGACTACCAGCAGTGATCTGGAGGAGGTTCCTTTCCTCTGAAATACACATGCCTGACCCAAACAGCCTAAACCCACTGCTAGTCTGCACAGCCTGCAGTAAGCAGGGCATAAATCCAGGCATTTCTACCCCTAGGTCTCAGCCACAGCAAAGAAACACCTGACAGTGTTTTTCCCTAATTTATTCTATTATAAGTTTGTTATATAAAAATGAGGTTAATTCCTTGCATGTCCCTCCGTTTAAAATCAAACACGCATTAAAGGCATTGCTGCTGTACACAGAACCTGGGCCAAACTTCCCACGCTGTGCAGAGGGGTTCCAAGAGAAACCAGGAGCGACGGGGAACACTGGAGCACCATGCTGGGTTCCGGGACGGGCGGCTCCTGCCGCCACGGGGGTGGCGGGCAGCGCCGACGGGCCCAAACAGCCCCGCACTTACCGGACCGCACGCCTCCGGCGGGCCCCGCGGAGTGCGAACCTCCCCCGGCCGGGCTGCGCTCTCGGTACCTGGGGGCACCGCCGGCACCGTCCCACCGGTGTGGGGGGACTGGGCCAGGCCGCAAAGCCCGGAGCGAGAGGAGAGGTCCGCCTCGGCCCATTGCCCCTTACGGCCCGAGCCCCAGGGAGCTGCGAAGCCGTTCCGACCCCGCAGGGCCACGAAAGGAGACCGGCCGGCGACCGCCGCCGAGAGCCGGGCGGCAGAGTCCGAGGACCGCACAGGGCGGGCGGACAGCACCGAGGGCGGGGGAGGCACTAACCTGCAGCACGGCGGGGGGGGGGTGGGCAGCACCGAGCGGCGACCCTAGCCTGCCGAGGAGCCCGCACCGACCCCACTGCCGCCACACCGCTCCCACCGCGCCACCTCACCACCGGAACGCGTCGCCGTCGCTTCCGCCTCCGGCGGGGCCCCGCCCTCCGGTGCAGAAGAACCAATCAGCTGCGGTGATTGAAAGGTAGACGTGGCCGCCAGGCAATCGCGACGGAGCAGCCGCCCCGGCGCCATGGTTTTCCTGCAACATGGCGCAAAGTCACCAATCCCGAGGCAGCTTTGGGCTCCCGCCCTATAGCGAGGTAGCGACCAATCACCTGCGGCGTCTCGGGCCGGGCCTAGGGGCGTTGGTGAGACGGAGGCTCGGATTGGGCGGTGGGCGAGGAGGGCGGGGCCAGTCCCGCGAGGAGGCGGGGCCGCGCGGATTCAGGTGCCGCTTATTCAGTAGCGGGAATTCAGCGCCCGGAGCGGTGCCCGATGGTTTGGTGGGGACGTCTTTGGAAGGATGATCCAGCCGCACTCCCCCGCCTAGGCACCTCCCGCTAGGCCGGCTTGCTCCGAGCAGCGTTCAACCCGGCCTCGAGAGGTTCCGGAAATGTCCAGTCCAAGCCTGCGCTTGTGCACAGGCGCACAGTTGTCACTTACTCTGGCACCACAGCTCTTGGCATGAGAGTATTTTTCTGTCTTTCTTCTGAGCTCCCTCTGCATGCTGATAGGCTTCAATAAGGTCTCTCCGGAGCCTTCTCCACGCTGAACATCCCCAGCTGTCCCAGCCTGTCTCCAGAGCAGAGGAGCTCCAACCCTTGGAGCAGATCCGTGCCCTCCTTTGGACCTTCAGGAGCTCCAAGTCTGTCTTGTTCTGAGGGCTTCAGGACTGGAGAAAGCTCTGCAAGTGGGGTCTCACCTGAGTGGGGCACAGGTGCAGAATTCTCCCCCTCACTTGCTGCCCATGCTGCTCGGGATGTGCACGCTGCCAGCCGCTATCCAGTTTTTTGTTTTCCTTCTCAGAACTCTTGATCCATTCACTTCCTGGTCTGTACTGGTACCAGAGGTTGCCCCCAGCCAGATGTAGGGCAAGATTTCAGGAAGCCTGAGCGGTGCACTTTCCTTGCCTTCTGGCCATCCTCATTGTGCACTCAGATGCTCTGTATCCCTGTTTCTGATGGCACCAGTAGTGCTGTCCTGGTACGGCCACGGGCTCTGTCCCTAGTTCACAGGGCCTCAGGACCAAGGTTTGCCAGGCTTGCTCTGAATTTTTCGCACCCTGCCTGCAGCTTTGTTCACTTTGTTAACTTCAGCTGTGAGAGCAATTTCTCCAGGTATCTATGGCTAATTTATTTTACTCATCTGTCTTTGTGTGGTACAACCGTGGGCTTACATTGGTAGTAATAGCAAGCAGTTATTCTAGGTATAATGAGGTATTTACAACTCTAACACATACCTATGAGAGTCTAAGGGGAAGGAAAGAGGAAAAAAAAAAAGGAAAAGAAGAGAGGATGAGGAAACCATTAACATCACATTCCTCCCAGTGAAGGACTCCAGATGCTGACAACTTCCCATGACTCTCCCCTCTCCCTCTGCAAACATCTGAGTGAACCACAGATCTTAATATCCAGAGAAGCAGCAGGCAGGTCAGTGTAACACCAGGGAAAGTACAGAAACAAAGTGTGTGTGTTGCAATTTTAATTGGATTATTTCTACTAGTGCAGCCTTTTTCCTACAAGTACTTGACCTACATTATTTTTCTCTGCTTTTCTGTAATTACATGTAGATTAATTATGACTCTCAAATCAGATGGTTAAAATTTCTGTTATACTAAAAATAAGTTTTGGCTTTAAATGTGTATGTACAGTGGTGTGACTGATACTCTATAGGGAAGGGATAGGGCATCCAGAAGGCTCTGGACAGGCTAGAGAGAAGGGCCCATGCCAGACTTATGAAGTTTGACAACGCCAAGTGCAATCCCAAACATGGGTACAGGCTGGGTGACGAGTGAATTGATAGCAGTACTGTGGAGAAGACTTGGGCATCTTGGGGAATGAAAAACTGAATATGGGCTGGCAATGTGCACTCACAGCACTGTAGCCGGGGCTCCATCAGAGGGAGAATAGCCAGCAAGGGAGCCTAGCCTTTACTTTACCTGCTTTAGGGGAAGGTGTTTCTGGCCACGGAGAGGGGTGTAATTAGATGATCTTTAAGGACTCCTGCAACCAAAACCATTCTGTGATTCTGTGAAGGTCCATCAGTGGGAAGCACACACGGTGTGTGGGCTTAGACATCCAGCCTACCCTGCAGCTGCCTCGGTGCCTGGTCTCCCCAGCTACTGGCCCCTGGACATGCCAGACCCTCCAGGGTGCACAACCCCTGGAGTTACTGGTACAGATTCCATTGCACACAACAACAAACAGATGGACATGGACACTGTGTGCCCCTCCAGTACATGTCATGAGGCGCTCAGGATGCAGCTGTCTGTCTCCTGCACAGAGAAACACAGACAGGTGGGTCACCTTCAACCCTACACCTTCAGTCTAATAGTCACTAACAGAGACATACACACACCTGTTTCACAAACTACTTTGCCTGTTTGCTGGCTAGTCTGGCTTGATATTTGCTAGTGGTCATAGATCGACGTGGTCTCACTCAATCCCCATGCATACATATGCCCAGAGCACATCACTGTGCAGCCAGAAAAAAAAAAAAAAGAGGTAGAAGTGTTAGAAGACAGGAAAGAGTGTGCTGACTAGACACAAGGCATGGCTAGATATTCATAATGATTAGCACCATTCTACATGCAACCAGCCCCTTCTGTTCCCCTTGCCTCCATTTTCTCATGCTTGTTTATCCCCAAACCACCTAGACCCATCCCTTCCCCACTTTTTGTTCCTCCCCTAAACATCCTCTTGTGAGTCTTGTGCAATCCCCAAATGCTCTTGCCCTGAACCCCAAAGTGTTTTCCATGCGCTTAGGCAGTACTCAGTCTGTAGGGTACTCTACAACCTCTCCCATTGACTCACTGTGGTGGATGCCACTTCTAGACCCATGGGACTGATGGCTCCCCTGTGACAGATTTAGAAGGAGCTGGGACAGGGCCTTTCTTTCTCTTACTGGGTTATTTGTGTTCCCCAGCCTGTGGTTGTCTCTGATTGCTCCTTCCCCTTTGTGCAGTTGAGCCTTTCATGGGTTGACTGCACTTCCATGGTGGTTCTTGGATTAACCAAACCAGGGGATTATTTGGGTTCCCCCACCCCCTGCATTGCTCCTCTGTGCTCCTTTGTGTGCATGGAGGTGAGCTTTTCCCCACATAACATCACTCTTGTACTGGGCCACTTCTGTAATGCTTTCTGGTCCTACACACTCTGTTATTCAACATGTCTATTTGAGAAAACAGACTCTCAAATCCACTTAGAGGAGCAGATCTTTACTTAACCTCACAGCCCATATCTTGTGGCCATTTCCTCTTTTCTTCATGTATAATTATATCAAGGTTAAAAATAAGGTAGTCTACCAAACGAGTATAGCTCCCAATGCCAGTGTGTGATTAACCTCCTCACCCTTTCTGCTTTAGCTCCTAAAATAGCAGTTATTTGCTAGATTATCTTGCATCTCCTTTCCATTCTAAGAAGACTGTTTGTATTGTTGAAACTTTCTGGTTTGTGGATCAGCCTCTAAGAAGATTAACATTTATAACTGGCTTGTGGAAAGTTAGATCCCTCACGTAGCTGACATTAGTGCTGAGCGTGGACATTAGGAGCAAACGGGCAGTGCTGTGAGAGCCACGGGAGGAAGAGGATCATTCCTGTAGCATCATTCTTCTGACCACAGATACATATGGGAAACAACAGCAGCTCCACAGTGGATGATCTACAGACTGTCGAGATCCATCACTGGTACAAGAAATTCATGACAGAGTGTCCTTCTGGACAGCTGACGGAGCATGAATTTAAACAGTTCTTTGGGCTTCGAGGGCTGGATCCAGAGGCCAATAAGTACATTGAGCAGATGTTCCGCACGTTTGATATGAACAAGGTGAGTTCTCCAGCAAAGAATTAACTGTCTTATGCTGCTTAGAAGTAATCCAACTCCTGCACTTTTGGAGTCTTTTTTTTTTCTCTTGCAAACATTTTCTCTTGCAAACATTGGTGTGGAAAGCTGCTGAGGGATGCTAATGTAAAGTAGCTAAATGTAAGGAGCAAATGAGTATGTACAGGTAATAACATAGATGACGTAAACATAGGTACACCTGATTATCTAACTACCTCATGCAAGTTCATCTTTGAAGTTTGAAAATTCCTTATTGCTGATTATTTGACTTGGCCTTGTTTGACTAGCAAAATGCTAATTTCATTATTCTTCTTACATGTTATTATTATTCAAAAATATTTCTTTATGAGATTGTAGAGGCCACGGGAATCAGACTCAATAGAAATCATTATAGCATTCACAGAGGAGTAATTTCCAGGTATTTGGCAGCTGAAATTAAAACTACATGGGCAGACAAGGTCTGTGGCTCTCCTTGGTGCTGGGAGGTGCAGCATGAAGCTGGAGTGAGGGGGTGGGTAGTGTTCCTCACTGTGATGGGCAACTGCTGGTAGAAAACAGTAGCCCCCATAATTCCTTGAAGTATGCAATGGCCCACACTTTTGCCTGCTTTTTGTCCATATGTGTTTCAGCCTATGCTTGCAGGCTTATATTCTTAATGACAAAGAAATCTGGGTTTATGGCATCCTGGGAGAATTTAGTTTTACTCTCTGGTCCAAGGTTCTGAAATGGAGTCAAGGAGGATCCAATCACAGAGGCATGAGAACCAGGTGGGAAATCACAGTTAGTCTTGAAGAAGGAAAGCTTAGGGACCAACAAAGAATGTTATTTTGGACACGTGAGACAGCATAAAGAGTTAAGGAATTCTTAAGAATATTAGAAAAATCTGAAAGAGAGGAGCAGACAGCTTCCATTAGGGTAGCTGAGGTCTTGTGGTGGATGTAATGACTGGAAATTTTTGCAGACCTCAAAAAACATCTTTTCTCACCCCAAAGTGCTCTGTGCCCAGGATGATAATAGTGATGAGAAGCAGTTTCATAAGCTAAAGCAAAACCTTTGCAACTTTTGCACAAGTCTTTTGTTCACTTCACCTCTCTCAATTCTGGGAAGTTTAAGGACTTCAAAATTTAATCAAGGCTGTTGTGCATTCCAGAGTTCTCCTGTGAGCCCTGCGTTATGCAGTAAACAATGTTATAAGAAGATTCTTAAATTCAAATTTGGTCAGAAAAGATTACAAGCTATCATCTGAATAAAATGATAGTGATCTCAGGTGGAATGAAGTAAGAGTGTGGCAACTAGTGGCAATGGACCTACATCAGTTAATCTTAGTCTGTTAACAGTCAGTCATTTAATCAAAGATCCTTTTATGAACAAGGGCAAGGAACAACGGCACCCAGAGGAAAATCCACCCTGTCATAATACAGACATGAAGGATGGAATCGTCTGCCCTCTGGACCTTCAGATTTTGGGAACTTTGATGATGACAAAGAGGATAAACTTTCAATATTCTTCTTTTATAAATTGCAATCATAGAATTGTAGAACGGTTTGGGTTGGAAGGGACCTTAAAGGTCGTCTCATTCCACCCCCTCCCTTGGGCAAGGACACCTTTCACTATCCCAGCTTGCTCCAAGCCCCGTCCAACCTAGCCTTGGACACTTCCAGCAATGAGGCAGCCACAGCTTCCCTGGGCACCCTGTGCCAGGACCTCACCACCCCCTGGGTAAAAACTCCTTCCCAACACCTCATCCAAATCTCCCCCCCTCTAGATTTAAGCCATTCCTCCTTGTCCTGTCATGACCTGCCCATGCAAAAAGCCGCTCTCCCCCATTATTATAACCTGCTTTGGGCACTGGAAGGGGCACTGAGGTTTCCCTGGAGCCCTCTCCAGGCTGAAGAATGAATGTGAACAGCACAGCAGAGGGACAGACAGAGCAGGGACTCTCCAAGCCCATGGGTGCACTGAGCAGGGCTGAAAACACAGTTAATGGTGAACACAGAAACTTTACTTCAACACCTCAGTCACGTCAGCATCGGTGTGGCCACAGCAGAGCAGCATGGGCAGGAGAGAGAAGGCTCTGGCCCCAAGACTACCTTTGGCCCAGCAGGAAATGCTGTGCTCCACTGTAGCCCTGGATCCTGCTCATCCCGCTGCTGCTCAAGCCTTTTTGTCCTTCAGAAACTGCAGGAACTCCTGCAGCAGACTCCAGAAATGCACCAGGATCTGGTGTGGGAATGCCAAGGGCATTGATGCACCTGAGGATGTCACCACTGGTCTCTGGCTGTACTCAGGGGTCAAGTTGACAGATTCCTCTAGGGCTGGTTTCAGACGCTGCTCAGGGGCTGAGGTGACGACTGGCTCTGGTGCTGGACCGGCTCTTTCTGCTGGGCTCAGGCCTGTCTCGAGCAGGATCCAGTTGTAGAAGTGCTGAGTGGAGGTGTAGATCCCAGGGTGCCTGGCTCTGTCACAGCCTCTTCCCCAGCTGTTCATTCCCACCAGCCAGAAGTAGTCAGCTCTGTTGTCCTTGCAGACCAGGGGACCCCCGCTGTCCCCCTGTGCCAGGAGAGAGGGCTCAGGGGCTGTGGGGGGCTGCTGCCAGCAGCAGGATTGGCCCCTCTCTCCCTAGCCCAGGGCTGGCTCCTCTCTCCCAGCCCCTGCCAGGTCCACATTCCCAGCACAGGAAGGCTCTGCTCAGGGGTTGGAGCCTCCAGGCTCTCAGCTGGGAGCAGGTCGGGGGCTCTCCCATCTCTGCACATGGCTCCCAGATGTGCGGAGGACAGATGTTCTGGGGTCACATCCTCACTTTGGGTTTGCTGGGGGCACTGGATGGGCTCTGTGGGCAGGACCAGGCCTTGGGGACAAGGGGACACAGGACAGGGACCTGCGGGTGGGGAAGGGAGGAGCAGGCACAGGACTGGCTGGGCAGTGTTTGGGGGCTCCTACCTGGCAGGTGTCGATGCTGCCCTGTGGGTACCCAGCACACAGGTTGTCAGGGTGAACGGCCCCTGCATACCACGGGCTGCTGTTGCACAGCTCCGTGTCCATGAGGTGGACCTTGGACTCCTGCAGCATCATGCCTGGTCCCTGAGCTGTGGGCAGAGGGGAATGAGCCTCCAGCAGGTCCCCATCCCCTCCCCTGCCTGGGGGGGAACGCCTTCCCCGGGCCTGGCACTGTCCCTTCCCCGAGCCTGGCACTGTCCCTTCCCCGGGCCTGGCTCTGCCCCTTCCCCGGGCCTGGCTCTGTCCCTTCCGCGGGCCTGGCTCTGTCCCTTCCCCGGGCCTGGCTCTGCCCCTTCCCCGGGCCTGGCTCTGCCCCTTCCCCGGGCCTTGCTCTGTCCCTTCCCCGGGCCTGGCTCTGCCCCTTCCCCGGGACTGGCACTGTCCCTTCCCCGGGCCTGGCTCTGCCCCTTCCCCGGGCCTTGCTCTGTCCCTTCCCCGGGCCTGGCTCTGCCCCTTCCCCGGGACTGGCACTGTCCCTTCCCCGGGCCTGGCTCTGCCCCTTCCCCGGGCCTGGCTCTGCCCCTTCCCCGGGACTGGCACTGTCCCTTCCCCGGGCCTGGCTCTGCCCCTTACCCGGGACTGGCACTGTCCCTTCCCCGAGCCTGGCTCTGCCCCTTCCCCGGGCCTGGCTCTGCCCCTTCCCCGGGCCTGGCTTTGCCTCCAGAGTCCACACACTCCAGCTGTGCCCCTGCTGTTGGCTCTGGGGAAGGGCCAGACCCATCTCTCCAGAGGCTTCACAGGGCCAGCAGGAATTGTTTGGGTGGAAAGGAGCCTCACAGCTTATCCAGTTCCACCACCATGCCCCGACCCCCCCAGGCATGGACCCCTTCCCCCAGCCCGGGCTGCTCGGACCCCCGCGCCGCTGACATCCTGCAGCCGGACTGTGGCTGTGGCCAGCCCATGTCCCCGGGATGCCCAGTCCATGTCCCCTGGGTGCTCAGCTCACCCTCAGGGCTCACGTCCTGTTTGGGAACTCACCTTTGGCAAAATCCCAGCCGGCGATGTAGCAGGATTTCAGCTCCGAGACCCTGAGCGAGGCGTCGGGCACGCAGCCCAGCTGGATGTAGTCACTGCACTCCACGGGCTGGTCCAGCTGCACCAGGGCGATGTCGTTCCTCGCCGTGGCAGGCACGTAGTGCTGGTGCACCAGGAGCCTCTGGATGTGGCGCACCTCAGCCTCAGGGCCCAGCTGAGCCAGATCAGTGGCCCCAATCACCACCTCCCACACAGAGACGTCCCTGGGGGACAGATGGAGAGAGGGCTGGCAGGGAGCAGAGCCACAGGCTGCAGAGCCCAGCATTTCCCAGCCTTCTGCTTCCTGAGGCGAAGGAAGGCAGCAGCATGGAGGGTGCAGCTGCCCTGGTGTTTCCTGGGCACCAGGAGAGCTGTGGCACAAGCCCAGCCTACTCCTGAGCCATCTTTCAGTCAGGGTTTGCAGTGCCTGGGCACCAGGCATGCTGCAGGGAGCTGGTTCAGGAGCAGAACGTGGTGCTATGACCTGGCCATCTGCCCGTGCTCTGGGGACATCTCTGTCCCTGCTGTTTCTTACCCGCCCCTGGCGAAGCAGTGTGCGACCGTGAGGACCCACTGGGAGCTGAGGAGGACACCTGAGCACATGTGCCACGTGCCGTTCTCCCAGGTGGCCTGGATGCTGACAATGCCAGGCCAGGCCCCTGGCTGGACACTGGTGCCATCCACGACACGGGACTTGCCAGCAGCAGAAGCCACGGATCTGTAGTCGAGAGCTGCAGAGCTGTGGTCAGAAACCATGGGCCGGAGCCCGCAGGTCCTTCTGTAACACAAACCCATCACTGTCCAGCTTGGTGGCTGCTGCTGCTCTGGCTGAAAGTCCCCCATCGTCCCCTCCTGCCTGGCGCTGAGTAGCAGGAGGATCTGGGACCCCTGAGGGGTGCATCTGTCCCCCCGTTCTGCTGCAGTCCTGCAGACAGATTGTGCCAGTAGCTGGGCACTGGCCAGGGACTGAGGCTGGAACACTGTGGTGTGGGTGTGGGAAATATGTAGTGGCAGGTCCCCTCACTGCAGGTGGTGAGCACAGGGGAGCTTCTATGTAATAGATCATAGCTTTAGGAAGCCAGCTATTTAGTGGCCAGAGAAATAATATGTGCACTAAAGATTTTTCCTAAGTCCAAGTCTCTGTGCCATTTTTTAGCCTTTCAGCTGTGAATCTAAAGAGCAATAAGGTGAAACAACTCCAGAGCAGTAACTCCCTCAGTTTATATCTGTCACATTTTTTTTTTTTTTCTGACAGGATGGATATATTGACTTCATGGAATATGTGGCTGCCCTCAGCCTCGTTCTCCGAGGAAAGATGGAGCAGAAATTGCGGTGGTATTTCAAGCTCTATGATGTAGATGGCAATGGCTGCATTGATCGACATGAACTGCTCAACATCATTAAGGTGAATCTCCAGGAGTCTGTGTTCTTGCCTCTTTCTTTAAAGACAAATCACACAAGTAAGACTTTTGCTGTTTCCCTTATGGATCATCATGGATGAGACTTTTAACATCATTCCTTCTCTGAGCAGAATTTCCCACCACCATATAATGCAATAAGCAGACTTGACAGACTCTTTATCTCACAGCTTATATTACAGCACAGCTAACCATGAAATTGTTTTATCTGTCTGTGATCTAAATTGCACTTTCCAAGATTTCAGACTCTGTGACTGTTAGTTGCCATCTCTGCAATGTGTCCTTCGTATGTCCTTTTCCCCATGAGAAGTTGGACAGCTACTCCCGGTTTGCTTTTTAGAATCAGCTCCTAAGTATCAACATAATGAAACATTCAGGCTACTCTGGCGAATAGCCTGAAGAAGAATGATTGAGAATGGATTGTATGCAAATAGCTGTTGTGGATGGCGTTGGAATTACAGGAATAAATATCTCAGAATTAATTATGCTGCAAATTCAGATTAGTTTGCAGGTAATGGGAAATTACCAAGCTGCAGGAAAGATTCAATGACCCTAAATAAACACTACATTTCTGAATATGAAATGTCATAAAATTGATTTGATAAAGCACTAGTAAGATGTTAATAATGCATTCCCATCTGGGTAAGAATTTTAGAGCGGAGTATCAAAGAGACCTGACCAATAACTGTAGTAACATACAGCCTCCTACTAGTAGCTTGAAATAGAAATACTGACATTACAGTGAAGCAACAGATAGCAACAGTTATTACAGAACTCTTGAGAAACAAGTCCTGTGGGCAACAACTTGTGGCAAGAAATTTATTGCCCTTTTTATTTTGTGGGTGTAGTTCAGTGTCTTTTTTGGTAACCTTGGGAAATTGCTGAGATGATACTTAGTTTTAGTAAAACAGCATTTGAAAAAGAATGAAGAAAACTACCAAAGGGTAAAAACTAGAAAATGAATAGTCTTAGAATCAGTATAAAGGCTGTGGAACCACATATTTCACAGACATCCTTAAACAAAGGAGATAATTAACATTGAAAGAAAAGAGAACCCTGCACTATGTAGTTATGAATAAGAAGAATTTTAGCAAACAGAAATGGATAAGGCTTAAAGTTTCTCAAGATGAAAATGAACTTCCAGTGAGCTTTAGGGAGAAGCCAGACACACAGGAAGCAATATATAAATAGAAATTGTGAAAGTAAGAATAAATTACCACAGCGTATAACAAAGGGATTGCATAATGTCAAGTGAGGA
This sequence comes from Eopsaltria australis, assembly GCA_034509425.1. Lineage (NCBI taxonomy): Eukaryota > Metazoa > Chordata > Aves > Passeriformes > Petroicidae > Eopsaltria > Eopsaltria australis. The sequence continues at coordinate 41,225 of JAVTVJ010011003.1, read as the reverse complement.
GGGTGTTTGACTGTTTCTGAGGCTTGGTGAACCACAGGGTCACAAAGTCGGCCAAAGTGGATCAATTAGGTGGTTTCTGATTCTGCAGCACCTAAATTGTACCTAAGCAGAATTAGGCCAACCCTCTGGGTTTTGTTGCTCATTCCATGCTCCAGAGCCACAATCCCTTTGCACCCTTCAGTGCCATCCATAAGGCCTGATGACTTGTGCTTTGTTTTCCTATGATGCTGGTTCGTTTGTATGGGGAAGGTACCAGGCATGACTCTTTTACTATGAATCTATGCTGACATGTGGAATCAGTGTGGGAGTCATTAGGCAGCTTCTTACTCTTGCTCTTTTATTTTAGGCTATTCGAGCTATTAATGGTGGTGACCATGAAACTAGTGCAGAAGAGTTCACCAACCGAGTCTTCGACAGGATTGATGTGAATGGCGATGGTAAGATTCCTGCCTTTGTCCTCCAGCTCAGTCTCTGTTCTACAGAGTAACATCCATTTCTTCCTTTCTTGATTGAACTTCAGGCTTCTTCATTTCATATTTTCTTATTTTTTGCATTCTCAGCCAGTAATGCATTCTCCGTGGACCAAAAAGGTTTTTTTTCCTGGCATTATATATAATCAGTGTGACAGAATTTGTTCCCCTCCACTGAGTCTCAGCTTTATTCTGTCCACATGAGTTTGGGAGTAGGGTTTTGGAATGGTGTTTAGTTTTCCTTTTTGTATGTTGCTGTGTAGCTCATGCCAGTTAGAAGTGGGAAATATTAACAAATAACCCCAGCTGCTCCTATGTATTTCAGCATAGAAAGAAAGAACTGGAATTTAATGTTGAAGTTCAGAGTTTCTTCACTGGGTCTGCTGCAGGCAGTACAGCAAGAACATGAAGTGCTCATTCAAAAGCTGGTCAATGTCACTGTGGTCCCTGTATGTCCCCGTGAGGTCTCTCTTTCCTAGCTACTTCAGGTGCTCATTACTTTCTGACAGGCTCTTTTGTTATTCCAGAATAACTCTGCTGAGCTGCTTCCCTGCACAAGGGCTTTTTGGCCTAGGACAGAAAAATTTGTTTCTGCCTGTCACAGCCTCCTTCTGTCAGTTCCTTTATCCTTGAAAACCAGCAAGTATAGGGCAGGTTAGTACTATGACAGGTTGAGCCAAAAAGGATGCTATGATCCCACTCCTTAGCTACCCACTTCTATTGTTCTTTCTTACGTACCCCTTCCCTTCTATGGGGAAAAAAGAGGAAGCAGATGTTGTCTGTATACTGGAGATGTTTCATAAAAGCTTAAGATGACTCTCTGAGGTCTTTAGAACAGTGCCTTAGAACAGTGCCTTAGAACAGTGCTTATATAATAAGGGGTCTCTAAAGTTAGATTACTATACTCCTTTTCCTGTCAGATGTGGATTCTGATGCCTTTTATTTGTGTCTGACACAGGTGAACTTTCTCTGGATGAGTTTGTGGAGGGAGCAAGGAAAGATGAGGAATTCATGGAGGTTATGATGAAAAGCTTGGACCTGTCACACATTGTGGCCATGATAAACAACCGTCGGCATAGTGTATAAATCAAGCTGGGAGAAAATGCTGTGCCAATAGAGCGAAGGGTATGGAAACACAAGAAAGGAGAGACAGCATTTTTCAAAACAAAAATTCCATAAACATGAATATGGAAGTAGGAACAGAAAGACACTGCTGTATTTGTGTATCCGAGTGCATGTTCCTGTACAAATACTGAAGCTTAGCCACATAAATGCAGGGCAGGTTCAGAAAAACTGGATCTGGGTGGCAGTATTTGGCTTATCTTTCTAAAATTTAAAGGCCAAATTTCAGGGCACAAATTTCCTTTTTATTCTGTGTCTCAGATTGTCACTTTGAAATGGACTAAAAGTTTATGAAGAGCAGTAGCAGAACTGGGTGGTGGAGTGTGGAAAAAATATTCTGACACACAAAAAAGGAGTTTCAAGCTGTTATTAGTGTAGGGAGCTATCAAAAGAATGTAACTTGCCCTGTTCTTGTCATGGTATTGGTTCATAAATACCAGCATGGTTATTCATACCAGATGTGCTTGGATTTGGTAGTCTGTACAGAAGCAGCTTTAGTCATAAGATCACAAGAACTGAAAGAAAAACATCTGATAGTGACAAATCTGCAAACAGCTGCAGCTGTTTGAGCTTTCTGTGATCAAAGAACTCTAGCAAACAAGTCAACAGTTTGGAACAGATTCTGTAACCAGAGAAAATACACTACTCAGTTTCCCAAAGCAGAAGAATTATTTGAGAGAACAAACCTTTCATATACTCATGGTCCTACTTATTCTCCTCTCATACAACTGAGTCTTCTCTCATACAGCTGAGTCAAGGCCACATTGAAAAATGCATGGCATGGGGCTGAAACAAGATGATCTTTGAGGTCCCTTCCTACCCAAACCATTCTGTGACTCTATGATAAATGAAGTATTTGAAGATGATCCTAATATTATTTCCTCACACATCCTTTACTGGTCTTTCTTTTTATTCTTGAGGACACAATCTAATCAAAAGAAACAACTCAGCAAGGTGACTTGTGAATTGTGCTGTTCATGTGAATGCTGGAGTGAAGCTGATACTCTAGATCAGTGCTGCCATAAATGACTGATTTTGTACACGATGAGATGCAGCATGGATAGAAACTCAGCAAACTGTGTCTTGTTCACTGTTCATTAGATAAGGTCATGATCAGAAGCTCCTTTGAATCTGGGGAGAGAACCAGAAGGAAAGAAGAATGCAGGAAATGTTCAACGGAGTGCCTATGCTATAGTTGGCATGTTTTTCCTGTGCAGAAGGAAGAACTTGCAGACCCCTAACAAAACTTTAGATTGGACTTATTCTTGGTTGTATTTAGGTTCCTGTGATGTTCATATGTGTATTGGTTTGCATGGCAAGGTTTTGGTAGCAGGGGGGCTACAGGAGTGGCGGTTTTGAGAAGCTGCTGGAAGCTTCCCCCATGTCTGGCAGAGACAACGCCAGCTGGCTCCAGGATGCCACTGGCCAAGCCTGAGACCTTCAGCCATGATAGTAACACCTCTAGGATAATGTATTTAAGACGGAAAAGTTATTGGGCAAAAGAAATTGCAGACAGAGAAGTGGAGAATATGTGAGAGAATAGAATATGTGAGAGACAGAATATGTGAGAGAAACAGCTCTGCAGACACCTAAGTCAGCTCAGAAGGAGGGGGAGGAGGTGTTGCAGGTGGTGGAGCTGAGCTTTCCCTGCAGTTCGTGATGCAGCCCATAGTGAGACAGGTTGTCCTGGAGCACACGGAGGTCTACAGAAGGGAAGCAGAAATCCACCTGCAGACTGTGGAAGAGTCCCATGTTGAAGCACATCCTGCAAGGACCTGTGGGCCTGTGGAGAGAAGAGCAGGTTCCCTGGTAGGACTTGTGACGCCGCAGGGGACCCACCTTAGAGCACTTCCTGAAGGACTGACCCCAGGGAAGGACCCACGCTGGAGCAGCTCATGAAGAACCACAGCCCATGAGAAGGACTCATATTGGAGAAATTCATGGAGGACTGCCTCCTGTAGGAGGGATCTCATGCTGCAGCAGCGCAAGGACTCGTCTTCCAGAGGGGGAAGCAGTGGCATGAACTGACCAGAATCTCTGTTCTCATCTTCTTGCTCTGCTGGTGGGGAGGAGGAAGAGAATTGTGAATAAAGTTAATCCTGGGAAGGAGAAAGGGATGGGGGAAGGTGTTTTAAAGATTTGTTTTACTTCTCATTATCCTACTCTGATTTTGATTGGTAATAAATTCAGTTAATTTCTCCCGTTTTTCCCTTTGACAGTAATCGGTGAGTGATGTCTCCCTATCCTTATCTCAGCTTATGAGCTTTTGTTGTATTTTATCCAGCTGAGGAGAGACATGATTGATAGAGAGGCTTTGGTGGGCACCTGGCATCCAGTGAGGGTCCACCTATCACAGTAGTATTCTGAACAAAGTGTCTGGGCTTTCACTCAAGGGAAAATTTAGTAAGGGAGATTTAGTAAGTACTGTCATTGGAGTGTGAGAGAGTGACTGATCACGTTTCGAGGAGCCACCAACAGTTTTCTAGGCAGGCTCATGCTGCAGCTCCTACTGGCACATGCATGTCTGCAGTCTTAGAGCTTCTGCAAGGAATCACAACGTGGTGGTTGGCAAACTGTCACATGAAAAGGGAAGATTTCCATGACCCTTAGTATTCAATTTGTCTGTCAGTGCCCCAGGAAAGCTGAGACCCTTTTGCCTGGCCAGTCTGTCAGTGTCCTGTTACAGGGACGCTTCGCTGAGCAGTCCTGCTGGATTGGAGGGAAGTTTGACTGACATTCAGGGAAATATGCCAACAGCATAAGGGAGACCCCTCAGCAAGTCTTCCCACTTTATGACCCCTCAGTGAGACTTCCTATTTGAGTATGTTACCTGTTGCTGGCAACTGCTAGAATCCATGAAGGAGTCACACTAACAGTATATGGAATTATACATTTATTAATATAAAATGGTGACAGGTTAAGGTTCAGGGATTGTTGGTGACGGTATCTGTCACTGCTGGTATTCGACTGCAAAAACTTGTTCAAAGCAATATACAGACAAGCTGTAGTCCCCAATAAAAATATTCAGCAGGCAGAGTGCATTTCTAACGCAACAGGCATTCCTATGGGGGAGAAGACAGGTTCAGCCCACTGACTGATCCCAGCAGTTAAGATGGGGCCTTCCCTAACTTCTCCTCCATTCTTGGCTTACTTTTATACTATTTCTTTACATTTAGGTGACTCTAGTCATGCATATCTTTGCTACTGATTGGTGTAAAATTCTCTCACTTCACTTTTAAAGATACAGTAAAAAAAGTATAGAGCTCGTTCCCAGTAAGAGGTGGTTGTATCTTGGAGGCAGGTAACTTTAGGATGGAGGTGTGCATTAATATTGCAATTAGCCTATAATGAACCACGTTCTTCCAAGGAGAGTGATTTTGCAACAGTTGCTGGCTTGGCAGCAAGACATCTCCTCTCTCACAGTTGCTATGCAGTTTATCAGCTTCAAAGTACCATCAAGTTGCTGCCCCCGCAAGGATTTGAGCAGAGCCTGGCTGTGGTGTCTCCACTCCACTCCACCCTGCTTAGCAGGTGCTTGTGGTTGTATGGGGAATCATCATGAAGCATGCCAACCAAGTTCCATCCAGGGAACAGCAGCTATATTGTACCCTAAAATTTCTGTCCTGTTTTAACTCCTGTTAGGATATAAATGTAACTTCTCCGTTTCCTCTGATTTTACCCCCAGTCATCTTTCCACACAAACATTGCTCCACTCTCCAGAGGATTATTGTTAGCAGATGAGAGCTCTGCTGTCCCTTTGGACTGAGGAAGGCACAGGTTTTTTCCCCAAGTCTCTTTTGAACCTGTCCTGCACCTGTTACAAGTCCTCAGTCTCCTGCAGTTTTGTGGATCAGTAACATGTAAAATGGCTTTTTTATTATCATCTGATATACAGAAAAACACCCCTATTTTTAGGTCTTAGGAATACAAAGAGCTTTTGTCAGTGCCTCTGACGTATTAAAGAAATCAACAAGAAGTTGTTGCTGTCAACAGTGTTGCAGCAAGCTGCTATACACACTATATGGAATCTTCTTGATGAACATAAAGGAGAAGGGCATGTACACAGTACACAGAACAGCAGCTCACATTCCCAATAATAATCCTGGATATTCATAAGTGTGTTAGTGGCGAGAGAAGCAAGACGTAGATTCAATGTGAATCATAAATCAAGCTCGTTTATTGTCAGACAGTGCACATACTTATACTACTTTACGTGCTCAAAATATTATTTACTTACAGAAGTTTCACACGGGATCTTTCTCTAATTAGAGCACTACATTATTATCAGAAGGCTACGATAACAGTTTCTTCTGCCAAGTTAATCTTTGGACACCTGCAGCTTGTTTTCAGCTTTCATGTCTCCCTTTCCCACAGCTGTCTTGAGAATAACCTTGAGCAGAGGCCTAACTCTTGTCTATGGGGCCTGGATTGCTCACTTATACTTTATGTTTGTGCAGCCAGGGATGGCCATTTCCCAACATAAGTGGAGTTTAATTTATTATTTAATTGGCATTAAAGAAAACTGGTTTTTCCTTAGCTGTCATTGCTAATGATGCTGAAACATTTCCCAGCTAAGATGCAATGATGCCATTTGTAACAGTGTAGTGATAGCATGATGTGGGGTTTTTTTTGTCTAAGTTGCAGATGTGTTATAGAGCCTGGATTTAATAGGATTTAAATCTAATTTGCAACACAGGTTCTGCAAGTAAATACAAATAACTTGTCACTCAGTTGAGCTGTCGCAAGCAGTCTCCTCAACTCCTTCTCCAGTGAAGGATCAGCATTTTATGTGGCAAAAAAGCAAATCTTACTCTTGACTTTGCCATGTCTTACCCTTCAAAAATTAACACATTTTTGGATGCTTATGAATTATTCTTGTTCCTTAATAGGGCTGATATGGCTTATTGCATGGAGACATTAATTTGCAATTGATGCAACCCCCATCATGTCTGTATCGGTAGATTTATTTGAAGTATTGCACATTTGGGATGCTTCCATGCGGTCCCTTAAATGCCCCTCAGGAGGCGGCAGCAGGTGACATGCATACAGTAGGGGCTGCACCTGCAGAAGGAAGAGCGAAATGAGGAGCCAGAGGGCAAGGGGGTATCTGGCTCTGCTCCATGGGCTCCTCTTGTGCCTTTTGGCACCCCTCAGTCCCCTTGCCACAAGGGAGCTCACCCACAGCCCCCACCTGTGCACCAAAGCCATGGGGACTGCCACTCTTACGTTTGCCCCTGCAAGCAAATGTTCGGTGGCTTCTTCTGACACTTAGAGGCACCTCAGGCAAGGCTGGAGCAGCAGTCACTTTCCTCCTCCTGTGAGCAGCACATCCTTTCCTTGGCCTGTCAACCTCCTCTTCCTTCTCTTTCTCCTTCTCCTCTGACTTGAGGAGGTTCCCTGCAGCCCTGCGGCGCCGTTTCAAGGTATGTGGGGTGACATGGGTGGGCCTCAGAGCTGGAGCTCAGCAACAGAAGTGTCCTTGGAGCACCAAGATGAGAAACTCCGTGTAGGATCATCACCATGAACTCATGAGCAGCCCGAGCAAGACACGGGGAACAGGACAGCCAGACACAGGTACAAAGCTGCTCACTTTGGGGCTCAGTGCCTCGGGATCTGCCTTCAGCTGAGGGCTCTTCTTGCGGGGCATCTTGCAGGGTCTCTGCCCTGCATGAGAGGATGTACCCAGGTTAGGTGGGCTGAGGAGAGGATGAGGCAGATCCAGCACCCAAGGGAGCTGTCCCCTCACCTGCCACGATGACCTCCATGGGCACGGTGTAGCACAGCTCCAGGAAACCTGGGTTCTCTTGCTTCAGCTTCACCTTCTTGCTCAGCGCCAGGGAAGGATCCTGCAGGGATGGAGAAAGGCAGAGAAGTCACCTGCTAGCTACCTCCGCTTCCTCAGCTTCTCTCCTCCCATCTTCTCAATCTCTTGCCCTCCAGAGGATGAGCTCCCACGCTCTCCACACACATGATAGCCCTGAGCTCACCACACTAGGCTTCCAACTTAGCTACAAGGACATGAAAGAGGGCTAACACACAAAGACACCAGCAGCAGACACTATAGTTTGTTTTCAGGCTTCTTTGAAACAGCCACTTCCTCTCCCCTGAGGCCACAAGATCAGCCTTGGCCTTTACTGCAGCCTTTGTCTTGGAGATTTTAAGCTTGCAAGGTGTTTGTTTCCCTCACCTATTCCTCTTCATCCACCCCAAAACCACTTGTAGACTTCCTTAGGGCAGAAGACTGACAGAGCTCATCATGAAGGGCCACAGGCAACCAAATCCCTGCTTCTGGTATCTGTCTGGAAACCTGCTGATTTCTGAGCCTGTCAAAGCACCTGGTATTCCCCACCTTCTTCCTCCTCTCCTGCTCCTGATCCTTCAGGGACTCCAGTACGGTCTAAGTTTTTTCAAAGGGAGGGATCTTCAACTTAAGAGAGTTACACACAAGCCTGAAGCCTCGCTTCTGCCACTTCCCGTGTCTACCACGTGAGGAGACAGAGTTGGCTCAGCCAAGAAACTGTCAAGCTCCAGCAAACTCTTAGAGACTAAACCCCACTGGAAGGTCAGTGGGTGCTCAATCCATCTTACCTGTACAGGATCTCAGCATGCAGGTAATTCCCAATTCCACTGAAATACTGCTGGTTTATGAGGACCTCATAGATGGGCTTGTCAAAAGCCCTGTCATCCAGGTTCTTCAGCACATTCTCCCTGCAAGAGAGCACGGGCCACCAAGAGCCACCTGGACATGTCTGCGCAGGAAAAGCAACCAAAACCAAGCAGGGGGCATTCCTCAGGACGCTCACCCAAAGGCCTGGTACTCGGAGACGACGCAGGGCCCGCGTTCCGGCTGCCAGGTGTCCCCCAGGCGCCAGGACGCGAAGTGCCGGGGGTCGATGAAGCAGAGGGCGCGCAGGGGCCTCTCACGAGTGAGGAAGCGCAGGTGGGCATGGCGGGGCAACTCGGCGGCGGGGCGCATCCGGAACGACCCCGACGTGCCAAAGCGGAACACGAGGGCCTGCGGGGGCAGCGCGCTCAGCGTCAGCCGCGGCTCCTTGTCCCGGTCAGCGGCCGAGGTGCTGTAGGCCTCGCTGCGGAAAGGCACCTCCAGGCCGCGGCCCACCGCCGCGTGTTCCACGCCTCCCGCTAACACCAGCCCTCCCCACGCCCCGTCGATGAAGCGCCCGGCCAGGTGCAGCCCCGAGCACTCGGGCACGGCCGCGACCGCACGGCACAGCCCGAACCCGCCGCCACAGCCTACAGGCACGGCCCACTCCCATTGGCTGCCCGGCGGGCGGTGCGCGCTCCCATTGGCTGTCCGACAGGCGGTGTGCGCTCCCATTGGCTGCGCTCTGATACCAGAGCTTAGCGTCCTGCTGAGGCGAGGACAGGTCGGGACATGGCTCAGCTTTGTCCCCGGGACTATATCGGAGCTGCCCCGAGGACTCCCGGAAACCCGGCCGGCAGGGAAACGTCCTCCTCTCCAGCCAGGAGCAGCAGTCTTGGCCCCCAACTGTCCCGGCGTCCTGCCATGACCCTTTTCTGGCTCCTCAGAGAAGGGTGTTCATCAAGGTCTGGGCCTGTTTCAGCTCTGCAGAGAGAGGATGGAGATGTGGGGGAGCTGCTGGTATTGCAGCATCCCTTCCCAGCATACCTCCCACAGCATCTCCCCCTGCAGAATCCCCCACAGAGGTTCCCACTGCCACCCCTCCTGGCACCTCACCTGCCAGCAGCACCTGGAACTTGTTGGCCAAGAGCATCGCAGGGTCAGCTGTCATCTTCTCCCACTCTCTGTCTGGCATGTTGAAGGTCAGGTGCACCACAGGCTCATTGACCTCCTGCAGTTCTCTGGAGCTGAGGGTGTAATCCACCTGCCAGCACACTGAGCCCAGCTGGCTCACTAGGGTGGGCAGTGGGATGGTGTCAGCACTTGGCTCACTCCAGCAGGATGGCTGACACTGACCCCCACACCCCTACTGAGACCCAACACCCCGCTCACATCGCAGGCTGCAGGCCCTGAGCCTGTCCTAGAGGCTCCTGGAGCCTGTTCTGGAGAGGGCTCTGCTTTTCCGCACGGCAACTTGTTGGCGCGCTCTGCTCATGAGGGGAGACAAGAGAAGAACCTCTCTGCTCACACCAGACGTGCAGCTGCCAAACCCCACCACAGCACCTGAGGAGCCCCCAGGGATTGATGGCACAGAAGGCAGGTGATGGAGGACAGCACAGCAGCCAGCCTGCCCTCCATCTGGGGGTGAAAAAGGCAGGGCTGGGAACTGTCAGGAACATCCCACCACATCTGGCTCATGATGCCACCCCGAGGGTCTCCCCTACCTTTGGGCAGTCCCAGCTGCTGCAGTTCACTTGACAGAGACTCGTTGTCTACACTGTGCTTGGCTGCACTGGAGAGGATGAAGCCGAGGGCAGCGATGGTCACCCTCACATCCCCCAATTCTGCAGACGGGAGGGAGGGTGAGCTCTGTCACCTTGGGAAGGCATCCCCGGACAGACAGCTGCCCATGCCTGCAGCATGGCTCCATTGGGGGAGTGTGGTAAGGACAGCAGTGCTCACCTAACTTTGCATTTGAGGTCAGCTTCAGGATCTTGTCATACTGTGGGAAAGCAAAGCATCGTGGTAAACACCAGCTAACACACTACCAGTGTTAACACTAACAACTCCTACCTAAATATTAATGCTAGTAACATTTACTATGCATATTGTTACCACTAGTAGAGGCCGGTAGCGTTCTTAACGCTGAGGCTTGCATGAAGAACACGAGATTAATTCATGTTGCTGATGATGCCATTGCAGTGTTGAAACACTTGGCCTCCAGTGCGGTAGCCCCACGCTTGTCTCCATGGCCTCCCCCAGCAGGTCCCGCAGCACCAGGGCGCAGATCAGCTTCAGCTTCACCGAGGACTGCGGGGGAAAAAGGAGGGTGAGCAGCGGCCCCGGAGCCAGGTGGGGGCGGGCAGGGGGACGCGGGAGGCGGGGGCACTTAACTATTTTGGCCAGGGTGTTGATCTCGGCCAGCACCGATCTCCAAGGCCCCGCAGAAACGGAACCGCTGCGGGAGAAGAGGCGCTCAGAGCCCGCAGCGGGCTCTGCACCCCCTCCCCGCCCCGCCGCGGCCGCTCCCCGGTCCGCGCCGCTATCGCTGACTCCGCCTTTTCAACCCGGAACCAACGCCCGGGCGGGCTGTCGGCTACGCCCCTCCCCGCCCGCTGCCCCGAGCGCCGATGTGGCGCTTCGGTAGGGGCTCTGCGGGGGTGGGGAGGGGCTTTTAGCCGGGACCAGGGCACGAGAGAGGGTCGCAGAAGCGGACGGGGGTCTCGGGAGCGGCACCCAGGGTGACCGCAGACCCTTCAAGCACCCCTGGCTCTGCCCAACTGAGCGCCTCACGCTCCCTTGGGGCTCCCGTGGGTCGCAGCCTCCCAGCTGCCGAGCCTCGCCAAGCCCAGCCCGCCTTTCTCCGCCCTGTCCAATCACAGACGCTCTTTCAATCCGGCCGCGGCCCCGCCCAGCTCAGCCCCCTCAGGAGCGGCCCGGCCCCTCAGCCCGGCCCCGCTCCCGCTCCCGCCGCCGCCGGCGCTTTGGGAGCCGGCGGAGCCGTGCCCCTGCTGCCGCAGCCCCGGCAGGTGCTGTTGGGGCCGGGGAAGGGCGGGCGGGAGCTTCCCGTTCAGGTGCCGGCCGGGAGTTCCCCAAGGGAAACGGAGACGCGGCGGGGAGCGGGCGGGATCGGCCCCCGCAGCGGCGGCGGCGGCGGCGGCGGGAGCGGGGCCTGAGGGCACAGCGGGGAGAGCCGAGCGCGGCGGGAACAGATGGGCTGCGATTGGCGGGGCCGGCGCTGCCGCGGGCTGTGATTGGCTGGGCTGCCCGGCCCTGGAGCATAAATACCGTGCGCTGGAGGGGCGTGGTGTCAGTGCGGCGGCGGCGGCGGCGGGAGCGGCGGCGGCGGCGGCGGCGGCGGAAGCGGCGGCGGCGGCGGCGGCGGCGGCGGCGGGAGCGGCAGCGCCGGCAGTTGCGCGTGCGCGATCCGAGGAGCGCCGCTGCGCCACGGCTGGACCCCCGCGCCGGCCGATCTGGGGAGCACCGGTGAGCACGGATACGACTCCCATGTCTGCCGGGGTCAGCAGCTGGGGGCCGGCGGTATGCGGTGCCGGCTGTGCCCAGTTCTTTCCGCTGCTCCCTGCGGGGCTTGAGCAGCCGGAGGCTGGTGCGGGGCCTGGAGCAGCGCAGGAGGATTGGCTGCTGCTATCAGGAGCCGGGGAGAGGTTCATCCGTGGTTTTTGAATTTAAAGTAATGTTTAAAATACCGGGAACAAAGCTGGTTTTTATATTCTTAGTGTTTTATTCTGCCTTTGTTTTAAATAACCGTGATTTTGTTTATTATGTTGCTTTATTAGTTTCCTTATTTTATTGTCTCTGTGGAGTGGTTTTTTTTTTTTTGTTTTGTTTTGGTTTTTTTTGGTGTTTTATTTTTTGTTTGGTTGGTTTTTTTGTGGGGTTTTTTTTTGTGGTTTTTTTTTTTTTTTTAATTAGATACTTGATGTTAATTCAGTAAAGGTTGTGGGGCTGGGGCTGAAACACTGGGTGTGAGACCAGTGGAGACATAAAACCCCAGGGTGTGGAATAAGGACCTTGAGACTAGAGTCAGGCCCAAACCAATGTGGAGCAATGGAAATGCCAAGGCTGCAGCTGGATAAATGCAATGGGAGAAGGGGATGAAGCTGCAGCTCAGGGCCTGCAGGAAATGCCTCGGGGGCTTACCAGCCCCTGCCCAGTGGTACGAAGTAGAGGCTGAGGGTGTGGGGGCCCAAAGGGCTTCAGGGCCTGAGAACCAGCCCAAGGGCACCTTTTGGGAGGGGGAAGCAGTGGCCCAGTGCCTGTTCCCACTCCCCAGTGCGGCCTGGGGCAGGTGAGGGGGCCTTTGAGCAAGTGCTGGGCTGAGACCAAGGGGGAAGGGGGAAGGGGGAAGGAACGTGTTGGGGTTCAGGCCTCATGTGTCCCAAAGTAGGGATCCCATTGGGGTGGGTGGGTGGGACAGCTAGTAGAAACACTGAAGTGATGACAATAACTGATTTCAGGCTTTACCAACAGCCCCGGGCTGCAGTGAGAAGGAGCAGCAGCTTTTGCCTGCAGGCAGTGGAAAGCTGAGGAGCTGGAGCAGAGGCAGCAGAGATGAAGGAGACAGAAATATGGTAGGGTTTGGGGTGAAAGCCCTGTGGGGCTGGGATAGGGAATATGGAGCTGGGATGTGAACTGTGTGGCTGGATCTGAAGTCCCTGTAGGGCTAGGATAGGGACTGTAGAGCTGTAGTGAGAGTGAGGATTCTCAGGATGGGGCTGGAATATGAGTTTAAGAGCTAAGCTGAAAGCAGACAGACCTAGAGCTGCAACAAAAATGCTGTGTGAGAACCAGCATTATGTGACATTGCTGGGAAGATCCAGACCTGGAAGTAGAACAGAAGAGCGGGCAGTCAAATAAAGCTTGTGGGTCAAGAGCTGAAATCACTGGGGGTGACAAACGACTAGGGCTGCAGCTGAAATAACTACTGCAAGGGGATAGTTACTACAGATTTGGGAAGCGACAACAGCATGGGACACAAACTAAGGGGCAAAAAATGGAATAAATATACGTGGGATGGGATTGCAATGACGTGGGGTAAAAAGCTGACACCTTGACCCAAACACATTAACTGTTCTCGAAACCGGGAGAAGCTTAACCTGGCTGAGTTGGAGAAATGCAGACCTAGAGCTGGCAGTCAAATAAAGCTTGTGGGTCAAGAGCTGAAATCACTGGGGCTGGCAAGGGACTCTAGGGCTGCAGCTGAAATCAATGTAGGGCTGCAACACAGACTCCAAACGGGACACAACCTGTAGGGCTGGCACAGGCACTGTGGCATTCGTGGGCTGAAGTCACTGTAGGCCTTTGCTACTCATGTTGGGGCCGGGTAGCGTGGCCGAAAATGGAACAGGGCGTGTGGGGCTGGAAAGGGGACTGTGAGGTTGCGCCCCAAATCCCGGCCGTGCCGGGATATTGCCTGCGTCTGGGACAGCCCCGGTACAGCTGGGGCCACAATCGCCGGGGGGCTGGGATTGTGAGTGAAAATGCAAGAGCGGCCGCCGAGCTGGGAAAGGGACTGTGGCATGGGAGGTTAAGTATTGGTGGGCCTGGCATCAGTAGTGACCGTGGAGATGGGGTCACGGTACGGCTGGGATCTTGACTCTGGGGTGGGCTCCGAGACTCTGGGCCCGGAGCGGAGTCTTTCCAGAGCAGCAGCCGACAAGAAGATCCTGCCCTTTGAACCTGGGCCAGCCACAGACGACTGAGCCGGAGAAACACGGAGCTGGAGCTGGAAGCACAGAGCTGGCAGTCAAATAAAGCTTGTGGGTCAAGAGCTGAAATCACTGGGGCTGGCAAGGGACTCTAGGGCTGCAGCTGAAATCAATGTAGGGCTGCAACACAGACTCCAAACGGGACACAAACTGTAGGGCTGGCACAGGCACTGTGGCATTCGTGGGCTGAAGTCACTGTAGGCCTTTGCTACTCATGTTGGGGCCGGGTAGCGTGGCCGAAAATGGAACAGGGCGTGTCGGGCTGGAATGGGGACTGTGAGGTTGCGCCCCAAATCCCGGCCGTGCCGGGATATTGCCTGCGTCTGGGACAGCCCCGGTACAGCTGGGGCCACAATCGCCGGGGGGCTGGGATTGTGAGTGAAAATGCAAGAGCGGCCGCCGAGCTGGGAAAGGGACTGTGGCATGGGAGGTTAAGTATTGGTGGGCCTGGCATCAGTAGTGACTGTGGAGATGGGGTCACGGTACGGCTGGGATCTGGACTCTGGGGTGGGCTCCGAGACTCTAGGCCCGGAGCGGAGTCTTTCCAGAGCAGCAGCCGACAAGAAGATCCTGCCCTTTGAACCTGGGCCAGCCACAGACGACTGAGCCGGAGAAACACGGAGCTGGAGCTGGAAGCACAGAGCTGGCAGTCAAATAAAGCTTGTGGGTCAAGAGCTGAAATCACTGGGGCTGGCAAGGGACTCTTAGGGCTGCTAGCTGAAATCATGTAGGCGCTGCAACAACAGACTCACCAACGGGTAACAACAAATGTAGGGCTGGCACAGGCCCTGTGGTTTTTGTGGGCTGAAGTCACGTAGGCCCGCTTTGCTACTACATTTGGGCCGGGTGCGTGGGCCGAAAATGGAAACAGGGCGTGTGGGGCTGGAAAGGGGACTGTGAGTTTGCGCCCGAAATCCCGGCCGTGCCGGGATATTGCCTGCGTCTGGGACAGCCCCGGTACAGCTGGGGCCACAATCGCCGTGGGGCTGGGATTGTGAGTGAAAATGCAAGAGCGACCGCCGAGCTGGGAAGGGGACTGTGGCATGGGAGGTTAAGTATTGGTGGGCCTGGCATCAGTAGTGACCGTGGAGATGTCCTAAGGCACTGCTTTTCTCGCTTTTGTTTTTAGGAGAGATGGAAGCTGCCTACCTGTGTTTCAGCCCCTTCTGCTGGATTGTAGGCAGTGAAGCAGGATACACTGTATTGTTAGGAGGCCGAGTCCTCGAATCCTTGCTTCGGCAAGAAGCTTCTCAGTATTGGGAGGAGTTTCTGTAGGAGAGAAAATCTTTCTTTGCAGAACTGCGAACCCAAATGTTGTAGGCCATGCTGTTTGGGCTGTCCGCGCCAGCTGTTAATTTGGAAGTGGTATTGAAGCTACAGCTTTGTCTGTTCTAATTGATCTTAATGTTCAGATTGTTCCTAGGTGGAGGAAAGGCGAGCGACCGGAGTTGCTGAAAAGGAAGGGAGGACAGAAGGAGAAAGAAGCAGCACTGACAGCTGGAGCTGCAACAAGCCCCTGGGCCCCGACTCTATTGTGTGTCCTGGGCTCTCCCTAACCCTGCCTCTTCCCCTCTCTCCCACACTCCTGACGCATTTTTTTTTCTTCCCTGTAGCTTTTCTTTTCTCCTGGTTCTTCCATCCCATCAAAGTAGGGCTTTTAGAACTGGATCGGTATGAAATGATGAGCCCGAGGCAACTGTGAAATCGCTCTCTCCTTCGGGTTTTAGCATCCTTTGTGCAAAGAGCGGGGTAGCAAGGAGCGAAATCATTCCACGTTTTCTGTGAGAGCTAAAGGTAAAGGCTTCTCCTTGTTTTCCTAACCCATGTCTTTTCCCCCTCCTTTCCCTAGGTCTCCTGCATTGGGTGTCCCCAGGAGGGCTGGGATTCCTCAGCAGGGATCCTGGGAGTTGTTGTTCGTGCTGCTTTTTTTAGAAGGCCTCTCTAAGTGTGCTACTGTTGCCTTTTCACCCCAGCCTGGAAAGGAAGCTCGAGATCATTTTAGCAAGGAGGTAATAGAGAAGAGGGAATCTATTTGGAAGGTCTTCAGGAGCAGTTATGGAAAGGTGTCCTTAAAAGCCCACCCCCTCCAGGGGTGAGGACATGTTTATAGCTTTCAGGAAATCAGCATAATTGAATAAAAGCACCGACTGGGGGAACGAGTGGCGATTCAGTTCCGCCCCCCCCCCCCCCGCCCCCCAGGGCCAGCCCCTTCTCTGGAGCCCCCCTCTCAGCACTGGCTCTGCTTTGTTGATGAAAATGTACCTGAGAGTCGTTCTTGGCCTTGCTTCCCAGGAAGAGCCGAGATAGGACAGGGCCTTGTACCCTCCAGGGCCTGGAGCTCTGGAATTTGTTGTGTCTTTCTGCTCAGGGAAAGACCGTGGAAAGGCACTGGAGAAACCGGCTATTAATAAAATAGACTACAGAGCTACAAACATATGTGCAAAGAGTGCGGGGAACATAGAAAAGAGAAAAGGCAGCAACCAAACGGCATCGCTACCGACATGGCTGTTTTCTCCCCTGAAACCCAGCTTTCCCGTCTGTGGCCGTCAATGCATGGGTGCGTTTTAACCACGTAGCTGGAGGTCCTACCAATATTGCTTTCCAAGCCTACAGCTGCAGTAGATTTCTGTTTGCTTTGTGTCTGTGAGAAGTGGGATTTGTGCTGGAGAGGTGCTGTCGGGAAGAAAGGGTGGAGCAGATCGGCTCCGGGGACGTGTGGTGAAAGACTCGGGTGGCAAGGGAGGGGAGCATGGATCGAGCGGATCGAGTTGCCCTGTAATGCCGGGCGTTTGGATTCGGCCTGGGCCTGTCCGGAGAAGTAGTAACCCGACCGAGTCCCTGCACTCTCCGTGGATGTGTCAAGCAGTTCCGCAGAAAGGCACAGCAGTAATGATTCCCGAGGAAAAGGTACAGGTGAAGGCTTATGATCGGGGTGGGGGGAGCTTCCTTGGGAATTCTGAGCCTCGGACATTTGGAGTTTTGGAGGTGGAATGGCAATTTCAGCCTTGGGCACCTGGAGGAGAAGAGGGGTCCTTATCCATAGAGAGGAAAGGCCGGTGCACCAGTGGGTCAGGTGCAGAGGAGGAGCTGGCCAGGGAACGAGCAGCGAGTCCTTTGTGCAAATCCCCGCCCTGACGCTGGGACCGGCCACGGCCCCCGGTGTGAGCTGTGGGGACGAGGAGGGGGCGGCTCCTGCCAGGGGCTGTTTTAGGAGGGGCGTCCTCAGCTCCCTTCTCCTGCGTGGAGCTGCTGGAGGGGAGGGGCTTACGCTGGGCTCCCGGGGGGATTTTTGTACGTGTTCGGTAAGGTCCAGAGTGTGTCTGTGTTTGGAGTTTTTCGTTCCAGCGAGTCTGGTTTATTTCTTGTGAGTATGGAACGCTTGTTTTGGGTTTGAGGTGATGTGAGAGAATGCATTTGTTAGGGTTTTATTCTGTTTCTCTTTGGACAATTGTTTCCTGTAGTATAGGGGTTTCATTTGTTTGGTTTGTTTGATTGTCCTACGTGTTTCGTAGTCGTGGATAATTTGGGAGATGCTTTTCACGGTCAGTTTTATTTTTGGCTTCGTGTCTATTTATAGGTGGCATTAGTGTTTGGATGGTGTGAGGTGTTATGGAGTTTATGGTAGGAGTTTATGGACTCAGGAATAATTTTTTTTTTGTGTCATTAATTTAAGTTTAATTGTGGTGGTTTTTATTTTGGCAATTTGATTTCTTTGTTGTTTTGGTGTTTTGTATTGGTTTTATTTTTGGGGACATGGGCATCTACATGGTGGGTTTGATAGGCTACTCTTAAACTTGGAGTAGTGATCTGTTTTTTTCTTTTGTGGTTAGCATTTTTTTGTGTTGTTAATGAGCTTGTTTCTTTTTTGAACTTACTTTTATGAGGTTTTGTTGCTTATTTATGTTCTTATCTGTAACGTTTTTGATGTATTGTGGACGTGTTGGAGTTTTGGGTTTTTTTAGCATCGTTTGTAGGAGTTGAAATATTTGTTTCGGGGACAGTTGACGCTTAGAATGTATGGGGTTTTGGGGCTTGTTCTAATGGGATTTAAAAAAATTTCTTGTAGGTAGGTTTGTTTTAGTTTTGAATAGGGTTTAATGGTGGGGGTTTTTTTCATGTCAGCAATAGAAATAGGTTTTGGGTTTCTCCGTGGTGATGGGATCGGCGTGCATTGTGTATTAGCGCTGAGGAAGGTTTCCTGTCTTTGTGGTTTTGATGTGTTAGGTTAATGAAGGTGTGTGGTTTAAAAGATGCCTGCAATGCACGAGAGCAGATGCTGCCGCGGCTGCTGCGAGTCGGCTCGCCAGGGCTCCCAGGCAGCCTGGCCCGAGGCGCGTCCCGGGGCTGAGCTCGGCGGCGGTGCTGCCGCCTGGTGGACAGAGAGCGGCGCTGCGGCCCCCCGGCGCAGCGCCCGGACCCCCGCCGCCGCTGTCCCCTGCGGGGTGCCGCGGGACAGCGGCGACGGCCGTGGCTGCCGAGCGTGGCGAGGGCGAGGAGCGGCAGCGAGCGGCGGTTTCTGTAAATGGAGGGGAGGGGAGGGGAGGGGAAGGGAAGGGAAGGAGGGGGAGAAGGGCAAAGGTCCGCGGGCGGAGTCGAGCGGGGCCAGGGCGCTCCGAGGAGCGGCCACCGTGCGGGGCGGTGACCGAGACGACTGGCAGCGGCGGCGGCGGCCCGGCGGGGCCGGTTCGGGTGGGCGGGCGGGCGTCGGCGGCGCCGGGCGCGGGCGGGAATCGGGCGGGCGCCGACAGGCAACGGCGGGGACGGCCGCCTCGGCGCGGTGCCGGGGGCCTTCGGCGTCCCGTAGCAAAGATGGCGGCAGGGCCGGAAGCGGCTTCTGCCAGCACTCAAGATGGCGGCGAGGAAGGGCGGAAGTCGCGGGCCGCCACACCTAAGATGGCGGGGCGGCGAGGCGTGCGCTCGACCTTCCCAAGATGGCGGCGCCGAAAAAAGGCGGGAAAAGAGGACCCCGGGGCGTCCCTCCGGCTGCCTGCGCGGAGTCCCGGCGCCGACGCGGACCCGCAGCGATTTCGCCCGGCTTTCCGGCTGAGCGGTACGCGGGCTGATAGCGCCGGCGGGCGGCGCGGCGCTGGGCGGGAATCGGGCGGGTCGAGGGCCTGACAAGGCAACGGCGGGACGGACCCTCGGCGCGGTGCCGGGGGCCTTCGGCGTCCGTAGCAAAGAATGGCGGCAGGGCGCGGAAGCGCTTCTGCCATGCACTCATAGTGGCGGTCGAGGAAGGGCGGAGTCGCGGGCGGCCACACCTAAATGGCGGGGCGGGCGAGGCGTGCGCTCCGATCCTTTCCTAAGATGGCGGCGCCACGAAAAAGGCGGGAAGGAAGAGGACCGCCGGGGCGTCCCTTGCCGGCTGCCTGCGCGGAGATCCGCCGGCGCCGGACGCGGACATCGCGCACCAGCGATTTCCGCCGGCTTTCCGCTGAGGTCGGCACGCGGGCTGTAGCGCGCTGCGCCGGGCGCGGGCGGGAATCGGGCGGGCGCCGACAGGCAACGGCGGGGACGGACGCCTCGGCGCGGTGCCGGGGGCCTTCGGCGTCCCGTAGCAAAGATGGCGGCAGGGCAGGAAGCGGCTTCTGCCAGCACTCAAGATGGCGGCGAGGAAGGGCGGAAGTCGCGGACCGCCACACCTAAGATGGCGGGGCGGCGAGGCGTGCGCTCGACCTTCGCAAGATGGCGGCGCCGAAAAAAGGCGGGAAAAAGAGGACCCCGGGGCGTCCCTCCGGCTGCCTGCGCGGAGTCCCGGCGCCGACGCGGACCCGCAGCGATTTCCGCGGCCTTTCCGGCTGAGCGGACGCGGGCTGTAGCGCCGGCGGCGCCGGGCGCGGGCGGGAATCGGGCGGGCGCCGACAGGCAACGGCGGGGACGGACGCCTCGGCGCGGTGCCGGGGGCCTTCGGCGTCCCGTAGCAAAAGATGGCGGGCAGGGCCGGAAGCGGCTATCTGCCAGCACTCAAGATGGCGGCGAGGAAGGGCGGAAGTCGCGGGCCGGGCCACACCTTAAGATGGCGGGGCGGCGAGGGCGTGCGCTCGACCTTCAAGATGGCGGCGGCCCGCGGCGCAATGCCGCGTGGGCGGGGCCGGACGCGCGCCGCTATAAAAGAGACCCGGCGCGCCTTTCGGCTTGCATGCGCGGAAACCGCCGAGGCGACTTCCACGGGCGTTTTGCGGTGGGCGGCCACGGCTGATTGACGCGGCCGGTCGGCTAGTGCCGAGGGGGGCGGGCGCAGACAGCAGGCGGCGTGCTGCTGGCGTCTCTGGAGGCCCGTGCGGTCTCGCTCGCTCCTACGAGGGCTCCCTGCCCCGGCGGCCCAGGCTCTGCCCCGCCGGGCTCCCGGACCCCCCCCCCTCCCCGCTCCCCCCGGCCCGGGGAAATGTAGGAGAACACAAAAGCGTCCCGGGAGAGCCGTCAGCGGAGCTGCCGGCGGCCGTCCCCCTGCCCGCCGGCAGAGCGGCTGCCTGCAGCCGGGAGCTGCCAGCAGGGAGCCGGCTGCTCCTTGCCGTGGAGGGAGCGGGAGGGGACTGGTGCGGGGCCGGGCCTGGAGGCTGCAGCCTTTTCCCGGGCACGGCTTTGCCAGGGACAATTTCCGCTGCCCGTAGCTCTCCGTGGGTCCTGGCTGGGCATGGGGCTGGGCCGGTTCATGCCGTTCATGTCCCCGGGAGCTCTAACGCCGGCAGCCAAATCCCCTTTTTGTGAGGGACACTGTATTTCCTATTTTTATTGTCACATTAAGGCTCAAATTAATTCGGTTGAATTTTACGAGCATTATGTGCAGCCTCCTATGGAGCTCCTGTTCTTGCTCAGAATTTTGCTCTGAAACTATTGAAGTGCTGACGACAGGGATTTCTCCAACGGCGTCGTGTTTCCCTTTGTGCTTTCTGGGGGCAGGGGTTGCAGTCAAGCAGGACCTGCTGGGGAGCTCGCTCTTCTTTTGCCATGCTCTCTGTGGGACCGCGGAACAATTTTTAGCTGCCTGCGTTTTTGGAAGGATTACTTATGGCTAAATTGTATCTGAATAGCCCCTTAGTGGCACTAGTGTGGGTAATGGTGGGGTTTTTTCGCTTGTTTCGGTTCCTTTGGTGGTGGTTGCTTTGGGTTTTTTGTTTGATTGATTTTTTTGTGTTTGTTTGGGGTTCTTTGTTAAGTTGGGGGTTTTTTATTGATTTCCTTTGTTGATAGTATACAGCGAACAATATTCTCCCGCTTGTAGAAAATGTATTTGTAACTAAAAATTCCCATGCTGTGTTAAGGAAAAAGAACCCCCCTTAGAAATCCAAGTGCTTCCTGATGGATTCCTGGCGGACAAAATTGCCTTCAGCTTGCTTAAGTATTAAATCGTCATTAAAGTGGCATTCAGATGATCTGGTGGGATTTCTTCCAGTTAATTGTTATGCTTTATAGTCTGCATTTTTGTTCTTAGGAACTGAGATTGGAAGTTTGTAGAAGCATCTGTTCCTGGTGTAAAGGAGTTAAAGCTGTTGTCGTGTCAGTTTGAGACTTTAAACTATCGAGGGTTTTTTTCCCTTCTTTTAGATCTTTTTACATCTAAATGACATTCCCTCTGTGGTGGGGATTCCTCTTTTCAGGTAAGCATTCTCCCCACCACATTTGCCTTGGCAGTGTCAGAACAGGCAAGATTTTCAATCTTGCTGTCCACCATGAGTATCTTTTGCTTCGATAATCACTGGCTGCCAAATTAGTCTTGTGATCTGCCTGGATCTTAAATGAGCACTCAGGCCAGACTTGGCAGCGAGGTTATGGTTAAAGGCAGACTTCTGTCTCTCAGTAGGCCTGTCCGGTTCATTTGTTCTTTGACATTCCAGGGGCTTTTCTGGGTGGTTCTGCTGTCGTTTTGGTTTTGTTTTTTTTTGTTGTTGTTGTTGTTGTTTTTTTTGTTTTGTTTTGGTTTGGTTTTTCTGGGTTGTTTTTTGTTTGTTTGTTTGTTTGTTGTTTTTTTTTATTTTGTTTGTTTGTTTGTTTTTTCCTGTCTGCAGGCTTCCCTTGGCCAACAGAGAGTCTATCAAAACAGCAGGCCTGCGGTCGACAGTCGCACGGGCCGTGGCATCTCTGGCTGGAATCGGTGTCAGTGAGTGTTCCTTTCAGGGAAAGGGAGTCCTGAATGAAGGGGAGGGGGTTGCTGCGCATCGGGTCCGGAGCTGGACGCTCTGAAGGAGGGCGGTGATTTTAATGCCCCATCGCCCTAATGCACGTGGACAGGGTCTGCCGTGGCTGCGATTAGCGTCTGCTGTCACCTGCCGATCGGCCGGGTGTCTGCTGTAATTCCAGGTGCTTGTCGGCAGAGCTGTTAATCCTTGCACAGATACGTGTCCAAGTGGCGAGGTGTTGGGAAATGGCCATTTCTGGCTGCACAGACATAAGGTACAAGTGAGCAATCCAGACTTCATAGATAAGAGTTAGGCCTCTGCTCAAGGCTGTTCTCAAGACAACTGTGGAAAGGGAGACATGAGAGCTGTAAACAAAGTGCAGGTGTCTGGAGATTAGCTTGGCAGAAGAAATTGTTGATGTTATTGCCTTCTGAGACCAGTCTGTGTTTTGCTTAGATTAGAGAGAAATCCCGTGTGAAACTTCTGTAAGTAAATGGTATCTTGAGCACGTAAGGTAGTATAAGTATGTGCACTGTCTGACAATAAACGAGCTTGATTTATGAACCATATTGGCTCGTCGTCTTGCTCCTCTCGCCGACAGCGAGGTTTTTTTCACTGTCCACTGACAGTGAGAAAATGAAACCTCGTTCGGTGTTGTTTCCCAAGGAAACGTGATCTTTTTTCACAGATTAACTTGGTACCAGTATCTGCAGTCCACCTGTAATATTTCCTCCCGACTGCCACCTCAGGGCTGTGTTTCTGTAGCGAAGCTCTTGGTGCTTTTTCCTGTGTTCCCTTATCCAAGCGAGTTTGGCCTGGGGTTACCGGTGATTCCTGTTAGCCTGTGCTGGATTCGGTGGGGTTAGGTCCATCCCTCTGTCAGCTTTCTCCTGGCTGAGGAGTCTGCCTTCCTTGGACGCAGTAACGCCTCTGTTTTTGTAGGCTGGTGCCCTTGTGCTGGATCCCACGTGTGGGCTACGAGCGATCCTGCCGGAGGCTGCCGGAGAGCGGCCCGTGAGTATCCCGGCCACAGCTGGCTGGAGCTTTGCAGGGAAACTGGGAGTTGTGTGGGGTTTTGCCTGTACCAGTTAGGCCGAGGTCCATTCCTGGAAACTCGAAACCAAACTGATCTTTCTAGGCAGCTGCTGAGAGCGTTCTAGTACAACCAAAGGAACGTGTCCTGCGGGCTGCTGCAGCTGTTGATTCACGCTGCCGCGTTTGTGTGAGGCAATCGTGGACTTGTAAGGCTTCCTGCACTTCTTGTGGGATCAGAGGAGTCGGGGTGATGGAGCAGCGTTAGAGGCAGTGGGGCTGCCTGTAGCTAGCTGGGGTCTTGCTGTTAGGACACGCCCTTGTGATATCTGTCATTTCAAGTGTCTTGAGCAGACCAGAACGTTCAAGGAGTGAAGACGACAGGCGCTTGCTCCATGCCTCCGTCCTCTGGATTGTGAATTGCTCTGTGTAACAGTAGCAGATATCCCAGAAAGGAGGTTGCCTTGCAAGAGCTGTGCCACAAGGCAATTCTGAGGAGGGTGTATAAAGTAAATAACCTCAGTGTTAACAAAATGTCCTTTTTCGCTCCGAACAGGAAGCCTGTTACTGGCGTGCTGATGGAAGTGATTCGCAATTAGAAGGTGCAGATGGCAACAGTAGAAGCTGCAGGCTTCGTGGACAAGATTGAGTTGCTTAAAGCTTCTGTGAAAGGTATGTCTGTAGGCTAAGTGAAATTTTTCTGCCTTTCTGGGATTCTACAGGTAACGTGTAAGTTCCCTGGAGGTGACATCTGGTAGAGCTAACTGCCAGCAAGTAGCTGAGTGGTGACTCTGTAGTGCTAGTGCTGGTGCTAGCGAGGGGATAGTTATGTGTTCTTCCTCCCTGCTGCCTGTGCCTGGGAACTTTGGTAAGAACGAAGTCAGCGGAAGACAAGAAAAATGACAATTGTCCCTCGTGGACAGCTGTCGGAGAATTTTTTTTTTTTAGTTGTACAGATACAAAGTAAGTGAGTAATTTAGGTTTTTTTAGATGAAAGTTAAATTTTTATTTAAAATTATTCTTAAAATAACTATTAAGAAAACCCCATAAAAATTAAAAACAAGTTACAAGTGTTTAAAAATTAACTTAAGAAAAGAAATTTTTACTGTTGTTACTTTTTGGTATTCATTTAGTATTTTAATTAAAATAAAAAAAGTTTTGGTGAGAAACTTTGGTGGGGAATAACGTTTTGAACACAGACAACATTATAAAGAGTGTACACTTTTTGACAATAAATTAACAGGCCGAAACCAAAACAGGGCCGGGGCCGAGCAGAACAAAGAAGTTGAGACAAAATGTAAACTGATTAATAAACTAAATCTAAACAAGTAGTAAACTAGATTTACCCAAATTATAAACTAAACTAAATACGCACAATGAGTTACCTTTGTATTGCTTGGTAATTAATAACAAAAATTATCTTACTAAATAAAAATAAATAACTAAATTTGTAATCTGTTCTTACTGTTTTTTCCTGTTAAGTTTTATACCTACAATTAAATTTCAAAGTACAGCGGTCCCAAAGAAAATAGAACAAAAAAAAAAAAAAAATCAAAATCTGTGTACTTACAACTTACAACACTGTTTTCAAAAATATCCCAAACGATCACCCCTAATGTATTAATAACTATAAATATGTTATTAAAGTTTAACTACTATTAAATTCATTAAGTTCTGTTACAGTTAAGTATTACAACTGAATTCTACAAAAGTTAACTACAACTATACATAACTATATGTATTATAACAAAAACTAAGTTCTGTTAATGTTACGCACGTAAACTCGTGCATATGCAATCTTTTAATTATCATGTTCATGGTACCGTAGTCTTTTTAGTCAAAAGTATTTGACGACGTCTGTTATTTAACAGTCTGCACAACCTATGTTATGTTTATGTACCTGTCTCTATTACTTACTCAAATTTAAGTAACCTTCTTAGTTACTGTTTCTAACAGTTTTCTCATAAGATCTGTGTTAGAAAATCCCTCCAGTTGGAGTCCTGGGCCTAGCCAAGCCTCGACTCTCCCTGGTCAAACATCTACCAACAAACCCAAGTGTTGTTCCTGCATCCAAATCGTACTAAAGTCAAGTTTGACTTAATAATTAAAATTTGTATCAACTAAATCCTTTTAACGTGGACTGGGAGACCCTATCCAGAAAAACTTTCCGTGTCTTCACTGAAACAAGACAACTGTTACAAACCCTAAATGTTAGCATCATATTCCAAAATTCAATCCAGTATTACCCTAATCAACAGCCTTCAGAGACAAAGCAATTAAAACTAATTTACTAAACTATTAAGTAATAAAAAAATCACAAAATCACCTTAAAATGTTTAACACATAAATGTTAAAAGTATTCTTATGTCTGGTCATGTGTATTTCTTACTACGCTACCTATAACAAATAACTAGTAATACCGTAAACAAACTCATACTAATTAAAACAGAAAGGGGGAATTATAAAGTTACAAATATGTGTATTAAATCATAAAAAAAATACAATTAGTAGTACACTTAAAATACACCTTTAAAGGTAAAGCAGCAGGCAGTGATTTTTTTTAAGTGTTTTGATACTTGTATTTTTACACCTTAGGGATATTTTAACACAGCAATAACTTAAGGCTAATGTATTTTAATGTACTCTAGCATTTTAATGAGTGCCTTGTAGCAATAGTTAAAAGTCACAAAATGGTTTCTATTAAACTTTTCTTTTTTCAAACACTCCAAACTTTCTCTGTCAGCATAGATGGTCTGGATTTGATCTATGCCCAAAGCAGGTTTCCTGGGGTTTGCTACTTACTTTTATGCATTATTTAAAAAAAGAACAAGGCTTGGTGTCGGTGAGAGGAGCAAGACGACGATTTAATGTGGTTCATAAATCAAGTTTGTTTATTGTTAGATAGTGTACATATTTATATTACTTTATGTGTTTAAAATATTATTTATTTATAGAAGTTTTACACGGGATTTTTTTTTAATTTAATTAAAATACAAATTGATATTAGAAGGTAATAATATTAACAGTTTTTTTTTGTTAAGTTAATTTTTAGATACTTGTACTTTGTTTATAGTTTTTATGTTTTTTTTTTTACAGTTGTTTTGAGAACAGTTTTGAGTAGAGGTTTAACACTTGTTTATGGAGTCTGGATTGCTCACTTATACTTTATGGTTGTGTAGTTAGAAATGGTTATTTTTTAACATATCCCCCTTCTTTTCTTTGAGCAATCCAGACTATGTTTACATTTTTTTATTATTTATTAAATACTTAACATTATAAACTAATTGACACTTGAACGTAACAGAAATGAAACTTAACAGCACTTCACTTTAACAGTTTTTAAAACTTACTTATAATTACTTAAACTTAACTTTACTTGAACTTAACACTTATATTTAGTAGAATTTAAATTTAACAGAATTAAACTTTAATAGAGTTTAACAGAATTTAAAATTAATAAACTTTAACTTAACATTACTTAAATTTAGTAACACTTAAACTTAATTGAACTTATGGCACTTTTACTCTTATGATTGTAATAACTATTAAAATTATTAATTTTATTTTAATAAACTTTATTTATCATCTATTTTTAAAATTTATAATAGTTAATTAATTTTTGTACGTGTTCGGTAAGGTCCAGAGTGTGTCTGTGTTTGGAGTTTTTCGTTCCAGCGAGTCTGGTTTATTTCTTGTGAGTATGGAACGCTTGTTTTGGGTTTGAGGTGATGTGAGAGAATGCATTTTTTAGGGTTTTATTCTGTTTCTCTTTGGACAATTGTTTCCTGTAGTATAGGGGTTTTATTTGTTTGGTTTGTTTGATTGTCCTACGTGTTTCGTAGTCGTGGATAATTTGGGAGATGCTTTTCACGGTCAGTTTTATTTTTTGGCTTCGTGTCTATATATAGGTGGCATTAGTGTTTGGATGGTGTGAGGTGTTATGGAGTTTATGGTAGGAGTTTATGGACTCAGGAATAATTTTTTTTTTGGTGTCATTAATTTAAGTTTAATTGTGGTGGTTTTTATTTTGGCAATTTGATTTCTTTGTTGTTGTGGTGTTTTGTATTGGTTTTATTTTTGGGGACATGGGCATCTACATGGTGGATTTGATAGGCTACTCTTAAACTTGGAGTAGTGATCTGTTTTTTTCTTTTGTGGTTAGCATTTTTTTGTGTTGTTAATGAGCTTGTTTCTTTTTTGAACTTACTTTTATGAGGGTTTGGTGCTTATTTATGTTCTTATCTGTAACGTTTTTGATGTATTGTGGACGTGTTGGAGTTTTGGGTTTTTTTAGCATCGTTTGTAGGAGTTGAAATATTTGTTTCGGGGACAGTTGACGCTTAGAATGTATGGGGTTTGGGGGCTTGTTCTAATGGGATTTAAAAAAATTTCTTGTATGTAGGTTTGTTTTAGTTTTGAATAGGGTTAAATGGTGGGGGTTTCTTTCATGTCAGCAATAGAAATAGGTTTTGGGTTTCTCCGTGGTGATGGGATCGGCGTGGATTGTGTATTAGCGCTGAGGAAGGTTTCCTGTCTTTGTGGTTTTGATGTGTTAGGTTAATGAAGGTGTGTGGTTTAAAAGATGCCTGCAATGCACGAGAGCAGATGCTGCCGCGGCTGCTGCGAGTCGGCTCGCAAGGGCTCCCAGGCAGCCTGGCCCGAGGCGCGTCCCGCGGCTGAGCTCGGCGGCGGTGCTGCCGCCTGGTGGACAGAGAGCGGCGCTGCGGCCCCCCGGCGCAGCGCCCGGCCCCCCGCCGCCGCTGTCCCCTGCTGGGTGCCGCGGGACAGCGGCGACGGCCGTGGCTGCCGAGCGTGGCGAGGGCGAGGAGCGGCAGCGAGCGGCGGTTTCTGTAAAGGGAGGGGAGGGGAGGGGAGGGGAGGGGAGGGGAGGGAAGGAGGGGGAGAAGGGCAAAGGTCCGCGGGCGGAGTCGAGCGCGGCCAGGGCGCTCCGAGGAGCGGCCACCGTGCGGGGCGGTGACCGAGACGAATGGCAGCGGCGGGGGCGGCCCGGCGGGGCCGGTTCGGGTGGGCGGGCGGGCGTCGGCGGCGCCGGGCGCGGGCGGGAATCGGGCGGGCGCCGACAGGCAACGGCGGGGACGGACGCCTCGGCGCGGTGCCGGGGGCCTTTGGCGTCCCGTAGCAAAGATGGCGGCAGGGCCGGAAGCGGCTTCTGCCAGCACTCAAGATGGCGGCGAGGAAGGGCGGAAGTCGCGGACCGCCACAACTAAGATGGCGGGGCGGCGAGGCGTGCGCTCGACCTTCCCAAGATGGCGGCGCCGAAAAAAGGCGGGGAAAAGAGGACCCCGGGGCGTCCCTCCGGCTGCCTGCGCGGAGTCCCGGCGCCGACGCGGACCCGCAGCGATTTCCCCGGCCTTTCCGGCTGAGCGGACGCGGGCTGTGTCGCCGGCGGCGCCGGGCGCGGGCGGGAGATCGCGGGCCGCCGAAGGCAAACGGCGGGTACGGACGCCCTCGGCGCGTGCCGGGGGCCTCGGCGTCCGTAGCAAAGAATGCGGCAGGCCGAAGCGGCTTCTGCCAGCACTCAAGCATGCGGCGAGGAAGGGCGGAAGTCGCGGGCCGCCACACCTAATGGCGGCGGCGAGGCGTGCGCTCGACCTTCCCAAGATGGCGGCGCCGAAAAAAGGCGGGAAACAGAGGACCCCGGGGCGTCCCTCCGGCTGCCTGCGCGGAGTCCCGGTGCCGACGCGGACCCGGCGTGATTTCCCCTGCGTTTCCCGCTGAGCGGACGCGGGCTGTGGCGCCGGCGGCGCCGGGCGCGGGCGGGAATCGGGCGGGCGCCGACAGGCAACGGCGGGGACGGACGCCTCGGCGCGGTGCCGGGGGCCTTCGGCGTCCCGTAGCAAAAATGGCGGCGGGGCCGGAAGCGGCTTCTGCCAGCACTCCAGATGGCGGCGAGGAAGGGCGGAAGTCGCGGACTGCCACACCTAAGATGGCGGGGCGGCGAGGCGTGCGCTCGACCTTCCCAAGATGGCGGCGCCGAAAAAAGGCGGGAAAAAGAGGACCCCCGGGGCGTCCCGCCGGCTGCCTGCGCGGAGTCCCGGCGCCGACGCGGACCCGCAGCGATTTCTCCGGCCTTTCCGGCTGAGCGGACGCGGGACTAGTGGGTGGGGGGGGTTTTGGGTTTTGTGGAGATGGGGGGGTGGTGTTGACGGCGGCGCCGGGCGCGGGCGAGATTCGGGCGGGCGGCGACAGGCAACGGCGGGACGGACGCCTCGGCGCGGTGCCGGGGGCCTTCGGCGTCCCGTAGCAAAGATGGCGGCAGGGCCGGAAGCGGCTTCTGCCAGCACTCAAGATGGCGGCGAGGAAGGGCGGAAGTCGCGGACCGCCACACCTAAGATGGCGGGCGGCGAGGCGTGCGCTCGACCTTCCCAAGATGGCGGCGCCGCGCGCATTGACGCGTTGGGCGGGGCCGACGAGACGCCGCGATAAATGAGACCCCGCGGCGCCCCTTCGGCTGCATGCGCGGACCCGACGCGACTTCCACGGCGTTTGCAGGTGGGCGGACACGGGCTGTGACCGGCGGTCGGCAGCGCCGGGGGTGGGCGGGCGCAGACAGGCAGCGGCGTGCTCTCCTCTGGAGCCCGTGCGCCGCTCGGCTCCTACGAGGGCTCCCTCCCCGGCCCCGCTCTGCCCCGCCGGGCTCCCGGACCCCCCCCCTCCCCGCTCCCCCCGGCCCGGGGAAATGTAAGAGAACACAAAAGCGTCCCGGGAGAGCCATCAGCGGAGCTGCCGGCGGCCGTCCCCCTGCCCGCCGGCAGAGCGGCTGCCTGCAGCCGGGAGCTGCCAGCAGGGAGCCGGCTGCTCCTTGCCGTGGAGGGAGCGGGGGGGACTGGTGCGGGGCCGGGCCTGGAGGCTGCAGCCTTTTCCCGGGCACGGCTTTGCCAGGGACAATTTCCGCTGCCCGTAGCTCTCCGTGCGTCCTGGCTGGGCTTGGGGCTGGGCCGGTTCATGCCGTTCATGTCCCCGGGAGCTCTAACGCCGGCAGCCAAATCCCCTTTTTGTGAGGGACACTGTATTTCCTATTTTTATTGTCACATTAAGGCTCAAATTAATTCGCTTGAATTTTACGAGCATTATGTGCAGCCTCCTATGGTGCTCCTGTTCTTGCTCAGAATTTTGCTCTGAAACTATTGAAGTGCTGACGACAGGGATTTCTCCAACGGCGTCGTGTTTCCCTTTGCGCTTTCTGGGGGCAGGGCTTGCAGTCACGCAGGACCTGCTGGGGAGCTCGCTCTTCTTTTGCCATGCTCTCTGTGGGACCGCGGAACAATTTTTAGCTGCCTGCGTTTTTGAAAGGATTACTTATGGCTAACTTGTATCTGAATAGCCCCTTAGTGGCACTAGTGTGGGTAATGGTGGGGTTTTTTCGCTTGTTTCGGTTCCTTTGGTGGTGGTTGCTTTGGGTTTTTTGTTTGATTGATTTTTTTGTGTTTGTTTGGGGTTCTTTGTTACGTTGGCGGTTTTTTATTGATTTCCTTTGTTGATAGTATACAGCGAACAATATTCTCCCGCTTGTAGAAAATGTATTTGTAACTAAAAATTCCCATGCTGTGTTAAGGAAAAAGAAACCCCCTTAGAAATCCAAGTGCTTCCTGATGGATTCCTGGCGGACAAAATTGCCTTCAGCTTGCTTAAGTATTAAATCGTCATTAAAGTGGCATTAAGATGATCTGGTGGGATTTCTTCCAGTTAATTGTTATGCTTTATAGTATGCATTTTTGTTCTTAGGAACTGAGATTGGAAGTTTGTAGAAGCATCTGTTCCTGGTGTAAAGGAGTTAAAGCTGTTGTCGTGTCAGTTTGAGACTTTAAACTATCGAGGGGTTTTTTCCCTTCTTTTAGATCTTTGTACATCTAAATGACATTCCCTCTGTGGTGGGGATTCCTCTTTTCAGG
The DNA here is from genome assembly GCA_034509425.1 of Eopsaltria australis. NCBI lineage: Eukaryota > Metazoa > Chordata > Aves > Passeriformes > Petroicidae > Eopsaltria > Eopsaltria australis. Next base: position 10,238 of record JAVTVJ010011003.1, on the reverse strand, counting down.
TAAGCATTCTCCCCACCACATTTGCCTTGGCAGTGTCAGAACAGGCAAGATTTTTCAATCTTGCTGTCCACCATGAGTATCTTTTGCTTTGATAATCACTGGCTGCCAAATTAGTCTTGTGATCTGCCTGGATCTTAAATGAGCACACAGGCCAGACTTGGCAGCGAGGTAAGGGTTAAAGGCAGACTTCTGTCTCTCAGTAGGCCTGTCCGGTTCATTTGTTCTTTGACATTCCAGGGGCTTTTCTGGGTGGTTCTGCTGTCGTTTTGGGTTTTGTTTTTTTTGTTGTTGTTGTTGTTGTTTTTTTTGTTTTGTTTTGGTTTGGTTTTTCTGGGTTGTTTTTTTGTTTGTTTGTTGTTTTTTTTTATTTTGTTTGTTTGTTTGTTTTTCCTGTCTGCAGGCTTCCCTTGGCAAACAGAGAGTCTATCAAAACAGCAGGCCTGCGGTCGACAGTCGCACGGGCCGTGGCATCTCTGGCTGGAATCGGTGTCAGTGAGTGTTCCTTTCAGGGAAAGGGAGTCCTGAATGAAGGGGAGGGGGGTGCTGCGCATTGGGTCCGGAGCTGGACGCTCTGAAGGAGGGCGGTGATTTTAATGCCCCATCGCCCTAATGCACGTGGACAGGGTCTGCCGTGGCTGCGATTAGCGTCTGCTGTCACCTGCCGTTCGGCCGGGTGTCTGCTTTAATTCCAGGTGCTTGTCGGCAGAGCTGTTAATCCTTGCACAGATACGTGTCCAAGTGGCGAGGTTTTTTTCACTGTCCACTGACAGTGAGAAAATGAAACCTCGTTCGGTGTTGTTTCCCAAGGAAACGTGATCTTTTTTCCCAGATTAACTTGGTACCAGTATCTGCAGTCCACCTGTAATATTTCCTCCCAACTGCCACCTCAGGGCTGTGTGTCTGTAGCGAAGCTCTTGGTGCTTTTTCCTGTGTTCCCTTATCCAAGCGAGTTTGGCCTGGGGTTACCGGTGATTCCTGTTAGCCTGTGCTGGATTCGGTGGGGTTATGTCCTTCCCTCTGTCAGCTTTCTCCTGGCTGAGGAGTCTGCCTTCCTTGGACGCAGTAACGCCTCTGTTTTTGTAGGCTGGTGCCCTTGTGCTGGATCCCACGTGTGGGCTATGAGCGATCCTGCCGGAGGCTGCCGAAGAGCGGCCCGTGAGTATTCCGGCCACAGCTGGCTGGAGCTTTGCAGGGAAACTGGGAGTTGTGTGGGGTTTTGCCTGTACCAGTTAGGCCGAGGTCCATTGCTGGAAACTCGAAACCAAACTGATCTTTCTAGGCAGCTGCTGAGAGCGTTCTAGTACAACCAAGGGAACGTGTCCTGCGGGCTGCTGCAGCTGTTGATTCACGCTGCCGGGTTTGTGTGAGGCAATCGTGGACTTGTAAGGCTTCCTGCACTTCTTGTGGGATCAGAGGAGTCGGGGTGATGGAGCAGCGTTAGAGGCAGTGGGGCTGGCTGTAGCTAGCTGGGGTCTTGCTGTTAGGACACGCCCTTGTGATATCTGTCATTTCAAGTGTCTTGAGCAGACCAGAACGTTCAAGGAGTGAAGACGACACGCGCTTGCTCCATTCCTCCGTCCTCTGGATTGTGAATTGCTCTGTGTAACAGTAGCAGATATCCCAGAAAGGAGGTTGCCTTGCAAGAGCTGTGCCACAATGCAATTCTGAGGAGGGTGTATAAAGTAAATAACCTCAGTGTTAACAAAATTACCTTTTTCTCTCCGAACAGGAAGCCTGTTACTGGCGTGCTGATGGAAGTGATTCGCATTTAGAAGGTGCAGATGGCAACAGTAGAAGCTGCAGGCTTCATGGACAAGATTGAGTTGCTTAAAGCTTCTGTGAAAGGTATGTCTGTAGGCTAAGTGAAAATTTTCTGCCTTTCTGGGATTGTACAGGTAACGTGTAAGTTCCCTGGAGGTGACATCTGGTAGAGCTAACTGCCAGCAAGTAGCTGAGTGGTGACTCTGTAGTGCTAGTGCTGGTGCTAGCGAGGGGATAGTTATTTGTTCTTCCTCCTTGCTGCCTGTGCCTGGGAACTTTGGTAAGAACGAAGTCAGCGGAAGACAAGAAAAATGGCAATTGTCCCTCGTGGACAGCTGTCGGAGAATATTTTTTTTTTAGTTGTACAGATACAAAGTAAGTGAGTAATTTAGGTTTTTTTAGATGAAAGTTAAATTTTTATTTTAAATTATTCTTAAAATAACTATTAAAAAAACCCCATAAAAATTAAAAACAAGTTACAAGTGTTTAAAAATTAACTTAAGAAAAGAAATTGTTACTGTTGTTACTTTTTGGTATTCATTTAGTATTTTAATTAAAAAAAAAAAAGTTTTGGTGAGAAACTTTGGTGGGGAATAACGTTTTGAACACAGACAACATTATAAAGAGTGTACACTTTTTGACAATAAATTAACAGGCCGAAACCAAAACGGGGCCGGGGCTGAGCAGAACAAAGAAGTTGAGACAAAATGTAAACTGATTAATAAACTAAATCTAAACAAGTAGTAAACTAGATTTACACAAATTATAAACTAAACTAAATACACACAATGAGTTACCTTTGTATTGCTTGGTAATTAATAACAAAAATTATCTTACTAAATAAAAATAAATAACTAAAATTGTAATCTGTTCTTACTGTTTTTTTCTGTTAAGTTTTATACCTACAATTAAATTTCAAAGTACAGCGGTCCCAAAGAAAATAGAACAAAAAAAAAAAAAAAAAATCAAAATCTGTGTACTTACAGCTTACAACACTGTTTTCAAACATATCCCAAACGATCACCCCTAATGTATTAATAACTATAAATATGTTATTAAAGTTTAACTACTATTAAATTTATTAAGTTCTGTTGCAGTTAAGTATTACAACTGAATTCTACAAAAGTTAACTACAACTATACATATGTATTATAACAAAAACTAAGTTCTGTTAAGGTTACGCACGTAAACTCGTGCATATGCAATCTTTTAATTATCATGTTCATGGTACCGTAGTCTTTTTAGTCAAAAGTATTTGACGACGTCTGTTATTTTACAGTCTGCACAACCTATGTTATGTTTATGTACCGGTCTCTATTACTTACTCAAATTTAAGTAACCTTCTTAGTTACTGTTTCTAACAGTTTTCTCATAAGATCTGTGTTAGAAAAATCCCTCCAGTTGGAGTCCTGGGCCTAGCCAAGCCTCGACTCTCCCTGGTCAAACATCTACCAACAAACCCAAGTGTTCCTTTATCCAAATCGTACTTAAGTCAAGTTTGACTTAATAATTAAAATTTGTATCAACTAAATCCTTTTAACGTGGACTGGGAGACCCTATCCAGAAAAACTTTCCGTGTCTTCACTTAAACAAGACAACTGTTACAAACCCTAAATGTTAGCATCATATTCCAAAATTCAATCAAGTATTACCCTAATCAACAGCCTTCAGAGACAAAGCAATTAAAACTAATTTACTAAACTATTAAGTAATAAAAAAATCACAAAATCACCTTTAAATGTTTAACACATAAATGTTAAAAGTATTCTTATGTCTAGTCATGTGTATTTCTTACTACGCTACCTATAACAAATAACTAGTAATACCGTAAACAAACTCATACTAATTAAAACAGAAAGGGGGAATTATAAAGTTACAAAAATGTGTATTAAATCATAAAAAAAATACAAATAGTAGTACACTTAAAATACACCTTTAAAGGTAAAGCAGCAGGCAGTGATTTTTTTTAAGTGTTTTGATACTTGTATTTTTACACCTTAGGGATATTTAACACAGCAATAACTTAAGGCTAATGTATTTTAATGTACTCTAGCATTTTAATGAGTGCCTTGTAGCAATAGTTAAAAGTCACAAAATGGTTTCTATTAAACTTTTCTGTTTTCAAACACTCCAAACTTTCTCTGTCAGCATAGATGGTCTGGATTTGATCTATGCCCAAAGCAGGTTTCCTGGGGTTTGCTACTTACTTTTATGCATTATTTAAAAAAGAAAAAGGCTTGGTGTCGGTGAGAGGAGCAAGACGACGATTTAATGTGGTTCATAAATCAAGTTTGTTTATTGTTAGATAGTGTACATATTAATATTACTTTATGTGTTTAAAATATTATTTATTTATAGAAGTTTTACACGGGATTTTTTTTTAATTTAATTAAAATACAAATTGGTATTAGAAGGTAATTATATTAACAGGTTTTTTTTGTTAAGTTAATTTTTAGATACTTGTACTTTGTTTATAGTTTTTATGTTTTTTTTTTTTACAGTTGTTTTGAGAACAGTTTTGAGTAGAGGTTTAACACTTGTTTATGGAGTCTGGATTGCTCACTTATACTTTATGTTTGTGTAGTTAGAAATGTTTATTTTTTAACATATCCCCCTTCTTTTCTTTGAGCAATCCAGACTATGTTTACATTTTTTTATTATTTATTAAATACTTAACATTATAAACTAATTGACACTTGAACTTAACAGAAATGAAACTTAACAGCACTTCACTTTAACAGTTTTTTAAACTTACTTATAATTACTTAAACTTAACTTTACTTGAACTTAACACTTATATTTAGTAGAATTTAAATTTAACAGAATTTAACTTTAATAGAGTTTAACAGAATTTAAAATTAATAAACTTTAACTTAACTTTACTTAAATTTAGTAACACTTAAACTTAATTGAACTTATGGCACTTTTACTCTTATGATTGTAATAACTATTAAAATTATTAATTTTATTTTAATAAACTTTATTTATCATCTATTTTTAAAATTTATATTAGTTAATTAATTTTTTAAAGGTAATGTTACTTTTATTATTTACTTTAGTTTTTTTTTTAGTTAAACTGGGTCTTTTTTGCACAAGTTTTTTAGTGACTTATGGCCCTGGTCATGGAGCTATTTTTTAACAATTTTTCCTTGTTCTTCTTTTGCAAGTAAAATTTTGTGGGTCACTTTGGTTACTTGTTTTATTAAACAGTTATACACAATTTTAACAATTATTATAAACACAATAACAACAACACACAACTGAAGGTTTTTAAATAACAAGTTTTGGATTTAACTTGTGATGTTTAATGAGGACAACTATTCAGTTATTTTTAAGTTATTGTTCACTTGCAATTGCTGGGTGAGTTGAGTTAAAGTTTTTAATTGTGTATGTATTGAATTAGAATGATTAGAGAGATTTATGCAACACCTTTTTTCAAATTTTTCATACTTATGTCCTTGTGCTAACAATAAAAAGTTTATTGTAGCTTTATTTTGCAACGTGGTGTGTTTCACTGAATTTACATTAAGTAACAAATTTGAAAATGCTTTAGATGTAGTGTTTGTTTGTTTGGAGAGTTAACAACTTAGTTTGTTCAATTGGGCCAAGGCTCCAGCTGAGGCCACTTCTGGAGTAAGGAAGGAGGCTGCAATAATAGCAGCAGGCGACTAAAACTCGACATTAGATTTGCAATTAGTAGTTAAGTCGTGTACAAAGCGTTTTAAACGTTTGAGATGGTGCTGTCGAAGTTTATTAAGAATCATTGAGGTGTTGGGGGTCAGCAATGTTAACTTTTTAAGAGAACAGGGTCTCTTTTTTATTTTGGAGGGGATACTTGGTTAGGTTTGATTTTTACAAATGAAAAATACGTTACTAGGTAATTTCAAGGGTTGATTAGTAGAATGGGAAATGTTGTGGGAGGTATAATTGTACTATACATGAGTGTCTCTATACACTGAAAGGTTAGAGTTTACACGGGCTCAAGTCTTGGGGACTCACAGTAAGTTCAGCCCTGGGCCATGGCGGTTACAGCTGGGGCAGGCCCCCACAACGCTTTTTGCTTCTTGTATTGTTATCTTAAACTGGTGAAAAAGTCCTTTCGCATTTTGGTGAAAGGTACCATGAGCTTCTCTGGCCTTGCTTTCTTCTGAGGGGCCTGGATTGCTCACTTAGAGATGGTCATTTCTCAACAGCTTGGCTTCTTTTGAGTCGTGGCCATCATAAAAACTGCCCTTTGTATTACAATTTATAAGGTAAAATTGCAAATTTCCTCTTCTTGGCTTTCAGAGAGAGAACCAGGTAACTCTGACCCTCAGACCTGACACAGAGCCACATTCTGTGTGCATTTCCATGTGTTTAAGCCTCACCTTAAGTAAGGACCCTGCCAATAGGATGAGGATTTGAAGGTCTTGCTGCAGTTAACATTTTCTATGTTACTACCTAGAGAGAATAGTTGTCTTGCATATTCTATCTTTTGAGAGACAATCTGATGTTTTTGAACAAAGAAAGGTGATTGTTTCTCTTTTTTAAAACCAGATGAGCTGGGATGCCTTTTGAATAGCTTCAGTGGCAGGCTGAAATTAATTGTAGATGGTTCATGTTTTTCTTTGCAATGGCTGAAGAGCTGATTTCTCAAAAGGTCAATTGCATGAGAATAAAAATAAATAAAAAAATCTTAAATAGCATCTTTGAACTAGACAGATGGTAAAATTAAAGTTCTAAATGGTTGATATGAGGTTTGAAGTGTCCCTTGAATAGAAGACTAGGAACAGTCACCTGCTTTATGGAAGATTCTTTTCTTGTGGTTGGCTTTTCTGCCTTCTTTGCTGAAATTTCCATGCAGCTATTTTATTGTCTAATTACTGCCAAAAAAAGTAAAAAGTTATTTATTTTGTCCAACAGCCATTTCTGAAAGTTCTGTGCCCCTCTTGACCCCAGAAGACCCTCTTTCCTTCATTTCATTGGCCTCTATTATAAGCAGACTGTGTGTCAATTCTTTGTTTCCTTTACCCTTGGATCTTCATAATGGTTCGTGCCTGAAAGTTCAGATCTAACTATTGAAATCACTTGGGAATCTCCAACATACATGGAGGAGATCAAAACTGCAGTGCTAAGAGAAAATAACACTTGGGATGGAGGTGTCTCATCTGCCCTCACAACATCCCCAGCATCTGTGTAAGGTATAAACATAACCTGCCTCAATCTACCTCTCTTTTGAGTCAGTATTTTAGCACTAGGTCTGCCAAGCAACCTTTTTCTCCCCCTGCAGAATCCCCCACAGAGGTTCCCACTGCCACCCCTCCTGGCCCCTCACTGCCACCCCTCCTGGCCCCCTCACAAGTTCCAGCACCTGGAACGTGTTGGCCAAGAGCATCGCAGGGTCAGCTGTCATCTTCTCCCACTCTCTGTCTGGCATGTTGAAGGTCAGGTGCACCACAGGCTCATTGACCTCCTGCAGTTCTCTGGAGCTGAGGGTGTAATCCACCTGCCAGCACACTGAGCCCAGCTGGCTCACTAGGATGGGCAGTGGGATGGTGTCAGCACTTGGCTCACTCCAGCAGGATGGCTGACACTGACCCCCACACCCCTACTGAGACCCAACACCCCGCTCACATCGCAGGCTGCAGGCCCTGAGCCTGTCCTAGAGGCTCCTGGAGCCTGTTCTGGAGAGGGCTCTGCTTTTCCGCACGGCAACTTGTTGGCGCGCTCTGCTCATGAGGGGAGACAAGAGAAGAACCTCTCTGCTCACCCCAGACGTGCAGCTGCCAAACCCCCCCACAGCACCTGAGGAGCCCCCAGGGATTGATGGCACAGCAGGCAGGTGATGGAGGACAGCACAGCAGCCAGCCTGCCCTCCATCTGGGGGTGAAAAAGGCAGGGCTGGGAACTGTCAGGAACATCCCACCACATCTGGCACATGATGCCACCCCGAGGGTCTCCCCTACCTTTGGGCAGTCCCAGCTGCTGCAGTTCACTTGACAGAGACTCGTTGTCTACACTGTGCTTGGCTGCACTGGAGAGGATGAAGCCGAGGGCAGCGATTGTCACCCTCACATCCCCCAATTCTGCAGACGGGAGGGAGGGTGAGCTCTGTCACCTTGGGAAGGCATCCCCGGACAGACAGCTGCCCATGCCTGCAGCATTGCTCCATTGGGGGAGTGTGGTAAGGACAGCAGTGCTCACCTAACTTTGCATTTGAGGTCAGCTTCAGGATCTTGTCATACTGTGGGAAAGCAAAGCATCGTGGTAAACACCAGCTAACACACTACCAGTGTTAACACTAACAACTCCTACCTAAATATTAATGCTAGTAACATTTACTTTGCATATTGTTACCACTAGTAGAGGCCGGTAGCGTTCTTAACGCTGAGGCTTGCATGAAGAACACGAGATTAATTCATGTTGCTGATGATGCCATTGCAGTGTTGAAACACTTGGCCTCCAGTGCGGTAGCCCCACGCTTGTCTCCATGGCCTCCCCCAGCAGGTCCCGCAGCACCAGGGCGCAGATCAGCTTCAGCTTCACCGAGGACTGCGGGGGAAAAAGGAGGGTGAGCAGCGGCCCCGGAGCAGGTGGGGGGCGGGCAGGGGGACGCGGGAGGCGGGGGCACTTAACTATTTTGGCCAGGGTGTTGATCTCGGCCAGCACCGATCTCCAAGGCCCCGCAGAAACGGAACCGCTGCGGGAGAAGAGGCGATCAGAGCCCGCAGCGGGCTCTGCACCCCCTCCCCGCCCCGCCGCGGCCGCTCCCCGGTCCGCGCTGCTATCGCTGACTCCGCCTTTTCAACCCGGAACAAACGCCCGGGCGGGCTGTCGGCTACGCCCCTCCCCGCCCGCTGCCCCGAGCGCCGATGTGGCGCTTCGGTAGGGGCTCTGCGGGGGTGGGGAGGGGCTATTAGCCGGGACCAGGGCACGAGAGAGGGTCGCAGAAGCGGACGGGGGTCTCGGGAGCGGCACCCAGGGTGACCGCAGACCCTTCAAGCACCCCTGGCTCTGCCAAACTGAGCGCCTCACGCTCCCTTGGGGCTCCCGTGGGTCGCAGCCTCCCAGCTGCCGAGCCTCGCCAAGCCCAGCCCGCCTTTCTCCGCCCTGTCCAATCACAGACGCTCTTTCAATCCAGCCGCGGCCCCGCCCAGCTCAGCCCCCTCAGGAGCGGCCCGGCCCCTCAGCCCGGCCCCGCTGCCGCCGCTGCCGCCGCCGGCGCTTTGGGAGCCGGCGGAGCCGTGCCCCTGCTGCCGCAGCCCCGGCAGGTGCTGTTGGGGCCGGGGAAGGGCGGGCGGGAGCTTCCCGTGCAGGTGCCGGCCGGGAGTTCCCCAAGGGAAACGGAGACGCGGCGGGGAGCGGGCGGGATCGGCCCCCGCAGCGGCGGCGGCGGCGGCGGCCGCGGCGGGAGCGGGGCCTGAGGGAACAGCGGGGAGAGCCGAGCGCGGCGGGAACAGATGGGCTGCGATTGGCGGGGCCGGCGCTGCCGCGGGCTGTGATTGGCTGGGCTGCCCGGCCCTGGAGCATAAATACCGTGCGCTGGAGGGGCGTGGTGTCAGTGCGGCGGCGGCGGCGGCGGCGGCGGGGGCGGGGGCGGGAGCGGCGGCGGCGGGAGCGGCAGCGGCAGCGCCGGCGGCGGCAGTTGCGCGTGCGCGATCCGAGTAATGTTTAAAATACCGGGAACAAAGCTGTTTTTTATATTCTTAGTGTTTTATTCTGCCTTTGTTTTAAATAACCGTGATTTTGTTTATTATGTTGCTTTGTTAGTTTCCTTATTTTATTGTCTCTGTGGAGTGGGTTTTTTTTTTGTTTTGTTTTGGTTTTTTTTTGGTGTTTTATTTTTTGGTTGGTTGGTTTTTTTGTGGGTTTTTTTTTTGTGTTTTTTTTTTTTTTAATTAGATACTTGATGTTAATTCAGTAAAGGTTGTGGGGCTGGGGCTGAAACACTGGGTGTGAGACCAGTGGAGACATAAAACCCCAGGGTGTGGAATAAGGACCTTGAGACTAGAGTCAGGCCCAAACCAATGTGGAGCAATGGAAATTCCAGGGCTGGAGCTGGATAAATGCAATGGGAGAAGGGGATGAAGCTGCAGCTCAGGGCCTGCAGGAAATGCCTCGGGGGCTTACCAGCCCCTGCCCAGTGGTACGAAGTAGAGGCTGAGGGTGTTGGGGCCCAAAGGGCTTCAGGGCCTGAGAACCAGCCCAAGGGCACCTTTTGGGAGGGGGAAGCAGTGGCCCAGTGCCTGTTCCCAATCCCCAGTGCGGCCTGGGGCAGGTGAGGGGGCCTTTGAGCAAGTGCTGGGCTGAGACCAAGGGGGAAGGGGGAAGGAGCGTGTTGGGGTTCAGGCCTCATGTGTCCCAAAGTAGGGATCCCATTGGGGTGGGTGGGTGGGACAGCTAGTAGAAACACTGAAGTGATGACAATAACTGATTTCAGGCTTTACCAACAGCCCCGGGCTGCAGTGAGAAGGAGCAGCAGCCTTTGCCTGCAGGCA
>JAVTVJ010011002.1:0-23898 GCA_034509425.1 Eopsaltria australis | reverse complement strand
TGCAACAAAAATGCTGTGTGAGAACCAGCATTATGTGACATTGCTGGGAAGATCCAGACCTGGAAGTAGAACAGAAGAGCGGGCAGTCAAATAAAGCTTGTGGGTCAAGAGCTGAAATCACTGGGGGTGACAAACGACTAGGGCTGCAGCTGAAATAACTACTGCAAGGGGATAGTTACTACAGATTTGGGAAGCGACAAAAGCATGGGACACAAACTAACGGGCAAAAAATGGAATAAATATACGTGGGATGGGATTGCAATGACGTGGGGTAAAAAGTTGACACCTTGACCCAAACACATTAACTGTTCTCGAAACCGGGAGAAGCTTAACCTGGCTGAGTTGGAGAAATGCAGAGCTAGAGCTGGCAGCCAAATAAAGCTTGTGGGTCAAGAGCTGAAATCACTGGGGCTGGCAAGGGACTCTAGGGCTGCAGCTGAAATCAATGTAGGGCTGCAACACAGACTCCGAACGGGACACAAACTGTAGGGCTGGCACAGGCAGTGTGGGATTTGTGGGCTGAAGTCACTGTAGGCCTTTGCTACTCATGTTGGGGCCGGGTAGCGTGGCCGAAAATGGAACAGGACGTGTGGGGCTGGAAAGGGGACTGTGAGGTTGCGCCCGAAATCCCGGCCGTGCCGGGATATTGCCTGCGTCTGGGACAGCCCCGGTAGAGCTGGGGCCACAATCGCCGTGGGGCTGGGATTGTGAGTGAAAATGCAAGAGCGACCGCCGAGCTGGGAAAGGGACTGTGGCATGGGAGGTTAAGTATTGGTGGGCCTGGCATCAGTAGTGACCGTGGAGATGTCCTAAGGCACTGCTTTTCTCTCTTTTGTTTTTAGGAGAGATGGAAGCTGCCTACCTGTGTTTCAGCCCCTTCTGCTGGATTGTAGGCAGTGAAGCAGGATACACGGTATTGTAAGGAGGCCGAGTCCTCAAATCCTTGCTTCGGCAAGAAGCTTCTCAGTATTGGGAGGAGTTTCTGTAGGAGAGAAAATCTTTCTTTGCAGAACTGCGAACCCAAATGTTGTAGGCCATGCTCTTTGGGCTGTCCGCGCCAGCTGTTAATTTGGAAGTGGTATTGAAGCTACAGCTTTGTCTGTTCTAATTGATCTTAATGTTCAGATTGTTCCTAGGTGGAGGACAGGCGAGCGACCGGAGTTGCTGAAAAGGAAGGGAGGACAGAAGGAGAAAGAAGCAGCACTGACAGCTGGAGCCGCAACAAGCCCCTGGGCCCCGACTCTGTTGTGTGTCCCGGGCCCTCCCTAGCCCTGCCTCTTCCCCTCTCTCCCACACTCCTGACGCATTTTTTTTCTTCCCTGTAGCTTTTCTTTTCTCCTGGTTCTTCCATCCCATCAAAGTAGGGCTTTTAGAACTGGATCGGTATGAAATGATGAGCCCGAGGCAACTGTGAAATCGCTCTCTCCTTCGGGTTTTAGCATCCTTTGTGCAAAGAGCGGGGTAGCAAGGAGCGAAAATCATTCCACGTTTTCTGTGAGAGCTAAAGGTAAAGGCTTCTCCTTGTTTTCCTAACCCATGTCTTTTCCCCCTCCTTTCCCTAGGTCTCCTGCATTGGGTGTCCCAAGGAGGGCTGGGATTCCTCAGCAGGGATCCTGGGAGTTGTTGTTCGTGCTGCTTTTTTTAGAAGGCCTCTCTAAGTGTGCTACTGTTGCCTTTTCACCCCAGCCTGGAAAGGAAGCTCGAGATCATTTTAGCAAGGAGGTAATAGAGAAGAGGGAATCTTTATTTGGAAGGTCTTCAGGAGCAGTTATGGAAAGGTGTCCATAAAAGCCCACCCCCTCCAGGGGTGAGGACATGTTTATAGCTTTCAGGAAATCAGCATAATTGAATAAAAGCACCGACTGGGGGAACGAGTGGCGATTCAGTTCCCCCCCCCCCAGGGCCAGCCCCTTCTCTGGAGCCCCCCTCTCAGCACTGGCTCTGCTTTGTTGATGAAAATGTACCTGAGAGTCGTTCTCGGCCTTGCTTCCCAGGAAGAGCCGAGATAGGACAGGGCCTTGTACCCTCCAGGGCCTGGAGCTCTGGAATTTGTTGTGTCTTTCTGCTCAGGGAAAGACCGTGGAAAAGCACTGGAGAAACCGGCTATTAATAAAATAGACTACAGAGCTACAAACATATGTGCAAAGAGTGCGGGGAACATAGAAAAGAGAAAAGGCAGCAACCAAACGGCATCGCTACCGAAATTGCTGTTTTCTCCCCTGAAACCCAGCTTTCCCGTCTGTGGCCGTCAATGCATGGGTGCGTTTTAACCACGTAGCTGGAGGTCCTACCAATATTGCTTTCCAAGCCAACAGCTGCAGTAGATTTCTGTTTGCTTTGTGTCTGTGAGAAGTGGGATTTGTGCTGGAGAGGTGCTGTCGGGAAGAAAGGGTGGAGCAGATCGGCTCCGGGGACGTGTGGTGCAAGACTCGGGTGGCAAGGGAGGGGAGCATGGATCGAGCGGATCGAGTTGCCCTGTAATGCCGGGCGTTTGGATTCGGCCTGGGCCTGTCCGGAGAAGTCGTAACCCGACCGAGTCCCTGCACTCTCCGTGGATGTGTCAAGCAGTTCCGCAGAAAGGCACAGCAGTAATGATTCCCGAGGAAAAGGTACAGGTGAAGGCTTATGATCGGGGTGGGGGGGAGCTTCCTTGGGAATTCTGAGCCTCGGACATTTGGAGTTTTGGAGGTGGAATGGCAATTTCAGCCTTGGGCACCTGGAGGAGAAGAGGGGTCCTTATCCATAGAGAGGAAAGGCCGGTGCCCCAGTGGGTCAGGTGCAGAGGAGGAGCTGGCCAGGGAACGAGCAGCGAGTCCTGTGTGCAAATCCCCGCCCTGACGCTGGGACCGGCCACGGCCCCCGGTGTGAGCTGTGGGGACGATGAGGGGGCGGCTCCTGCCAGGGGCTGTTTTAGGAGGGGCGTCCTCAGCTCCCTTCTCCTGCGTGGAGCTGCTGGAGGGGAGGGGCTTACGCTGGGCTCCCCGGGGATTTTTGTACGTGTTCGGTAAGGTCCAGAGTGTGTCTGTGTTTGGAGTTTTTCGTTCCAGCGAGTCTGGTTTATTTCTTGTGAGTATGGAACGCTTGTTTTGGGTTTGAGGTGATGTGAGAGAATGCATTTGTTAGGGTTTTATTCTGTTTCTCTTTGGACAATTGTTTCCTGTAGTATAGGGGTTTTATTTGTTTGGTTTGTTTGATTGTCCTACGTGTTTCGTAGTCGTGGATAATTTGGGAGATGCTTTTCACGGTCAGTTTTATTTTTGGCTTCGTGTCTATTTATAGGTGGCATTAGTGTTTGGATGGTGTGAGGTGTTATGGAGTTTATGGTAGGAGTTTATGGACTCAGGAATAATTTTTTTTTTTGGTGTCATTAATTTAAGTTTAATTGTGGTGGTTTTTATTTTGGCAATTTGATTTCTTTGTTGTTTTGGTGTTTTGTATTGGTTTTATTTTTGGGGACATGGGCATCTACATGGTGGATTTGATAGGCTACTCTTAAACTTGGAGTAGTGATCTGTTTTTTTCTTTTGTGGTTAGCATTTTTTTGTGTTGTTAATGAGCTTGTTTCTTTTTTGAACTTACTTTTATGAGGTTTTGGTGCTTATTTATTTTCTTATCTGTAACGTTTTTGATGTATTGTGGACGTGTTGGAGTTTTGGGTTTTTTTAGCATCATTTGTAGGAGTTGAAATATTTGTTTCGGGGACAGTTGACGCTTAGAATGTATGGGGTTTGGGGGCTTGTTCTAATGGGATTTAAAAAATTTCTTGTAGGTAGGTTTGTTTTAGTTTTGAATAGGGTTAAATGGTGGGGGTTTCTTTCATGTCAGCAATAGAAATAGGTTTTGGGTTTCTCCGTGGTGATGGGATCGGCGTGCATTGTGTAGTAGCGCTGAGGAAGGTTTCCTGTCTGTGTGGTTTTGATGTGTTAGGTTAATGAAGGTGTGTGGTTTAAAAGATGCCTGCAATGCACGAGAGCAGATGCTGCCGCGGCTGCTGCGAGTCGGCTCGCAAGGGCTCCAAGGCAGCCTGGCCCGAGGCGCGTCCCGGGGCTGAGCTCGGCGGCGGTGCTGCCGCCTGGTGGACAGAGAGCGGCGCTGCGGCCCCCCGGCGCAGCGCCCGGCCCCCCGCCGCCGCTGTCCCCTGCTGGGTGCCGCGGGACAGCGGCGACGGCCGTGGCTGCCGAGCGTGGCGAGGGCGAGGAGCGGCAGCGAGCGGCGGTTTCTGTAAATGGAGGGGAGGGGAGGGGAGGGGAGGGGAGGGGAGGAGGGGGAGAAGGGCAAAGGTCCGCGGGCGGAGTCGAGCGGAGCCAGGGCGCTCCGAGGAGCGGCCACCGTGCGGGGCGGTGACCGAGACGAATGGCAGCGGCGGGGGCGGCCCGGCGGGGCCGGTTCGGGTGGGCGGGCGGGCGTCGGCGGCGCCGGGCGCGGACAAGAATCGGGCGGGCGCCGACAGGCAACGGCAGGGACGGACGCCTCGGCGCGGTGCCGGGGGCCTTCGGCGTCCCGTAGCAAAGATGGCGGCAGGGCCGGAAGCGGCTTCTGCCAGCACTCAAGATGGCGGCGAGGAAGGGCGGAAGTCGCGGACCGCCACACCTAAGATGGCGGGGCGGCGAGGCGTGCGCTCGACCTCCCCAAGATGGCGGCGCCGAAAAAAGGCGGGAAAAAGAGGACCCCGGGGCGTCCCTCCGGCTGCCTGCGCGGAGTCCCGGCGCCTACGCGGACCCGCAGCGATTTCCCCTGCGTTTACCGCTGAGCGGACGCGGGCTGTGTCGCCGGCGGCGCCGGGCGCGGGCGGGACTCGGGCGGGCGCCGACAGGCAACGGCGGGGACGGACGCTTCGGCGCGGTGCCGGGGGCCTTCGGCGTCCCGTAGCAAAGATGGCGGCAGGGCCGGAAGCGGCTTCTGCCAGCACTCAAGATGGCGGCGAGGAAGGGCGGAAGTCGCGGGCCGCCACACCTAAGATGGCGGGGCGGCGAGGCGTGCGCTCGACCTTCCCAATGATGGCGGCGCCCGCCCAAGGCGGGAAAAAAGAGGACCCCGGGGTCGTCCCTCCCGGGCTGCCTGCGCGGAACCAGCTCCCCGCGCCGACGCTGACCGCCCGCAGCGATTCCCCGGCCTTTCCGGCTGACGGTACGCAGGCGCGATGTGGCGCCGCGGGCGCCGGGCTGCGGGCGGAATTGGGCGCGGCGCCGACAGGGCAACGGCGTGACGGACGCCTCTGCGCATGGTGCCGGGGCCTTCGGGTCCCGTAGCAAAGATGGCGGCAGGGCCGGAAGCGGCTTCTGCCAGCCACTCAGATGCGGCCGAGGAAGGGCGAAGTCGCGGACCGCCACACAAGATGCGGGGCGGCGAGGCGTGCGCTCGAACCTTTCCCAGCATGGCGGCGCCGCGCGCATGCGCGTGGGGCGGGACCGACGAGACGCCGCTATAAAAGAGACCCCGCGGCGCCCCTTCGGCTGCATGCGCGGACCCGACGCGACTTCCACGGCGTTTGCAGGTGGGCGGACACGGGCTGTGACCGGCGGTCGGCAGCGCCGGGGGCGGGCGGGCGCAGACAGGCAGCGGCGTGCTCTCCTCTGGAGCCCGTGCGCCGCTCCGCTCCTACGAGGGCTCCCTCCCCGGCCCCGCTCTGCCCCGCCGGGCTCCCGGACCCCCCCCCCTCCCCGCTCCCCCCGGCCCGGGGAAATGTAAGAGAACACAAAAGCGTCCCGGGAGAGCCGTCAGCGGAGCTGCCGGCGGCCGTCCCCCTGCCCGCCGGCAGAGCGGCTGCCTGCAGCCGGGAGCTGCCAGCAGGGAGCCGGCTGCTCCTTGCCGTGGAGGGAGCGGGGGGGACTGGTGCGGGGCCGGGCCTGGAGGCTGCAGCCTTTTCCCGGGCACGGCTTTGCCAGGGACAATTTCCGCTGCCCGTAGCTCTCCGTGGGTCCTGGCTGGGCTTGGGGCTGGGCCGGTTCATGCCGTTCATGTCCCCGGGAGCTCTAACGCCGGCAGCCAAATCCCCTTTTTGTGAGGGACACTGTATTTCCTATTTTTATTGTCACATTAAGGCTCAAATTAATTCGCTTGAATTTTACGAGCATTATGTGCAGCCTCCTATGGAGCTCCTGTTCTTGCTCAGAATTTTGCTCTGAAACTATTGAAGTGCTGACGACAGGGATTTCTCCAACGGCGTCGTGTTTCCCTTTGTGCTTTCTGGGGGCAGGGGTTGCAGTCACGCAGGACCTGCTGGGGAGCTCGCTCTTCTTTTGCCATGCTCTCTGTGGGACCGCGGAACAATTTTTTGCTGCCTGCGTTTTTGGAAGGATTACTTATGGCTAACTTGTATCTGAATAGCCCCTTAGTGGCACTAGTGTGGGTAATGGTGGGGTTTTTTCGCTTGTTTCGGTTCCTTTGGTGGTGCTTGCTTTGGGTTTTTTGTTTGATTGATTTTTTTGTGTTTGTTTGGGGTTCTTTGTTACGTTGGGGGTTTTTTATTGATTTCCTTTGTTGATAGTATACAGCGAACAATATTCTCCCGCTTGTAGAAAATGTATTTGGAACTAAAAATTCCCATGCTGTGTTAAGGAAAAAGAAACCCCCTTAGAAATCCAAGTGCTTCCTGATGGATTCCTGGCGGACAAAATTGCCTTCAGCTTGCTTAAGTATTAAATCGTCATTAAAGTGGCATTCAGATGATCTGGTGGGATTTCTTCCAGTTAATTGTTATGCTTTATAGTATGCATTTTTGTTCTTAGGAACTGAGATTGGAAGTTTGTAGAAGCATCTGTTCCTGGTGTAAAGGAGTTAAAGCTGTTGTCGTGTCAGTTTGAGACTTTAAACTATCGAGGGTTTTTTTCCCTTCTTTTAGATCTTTGTACATCTAAATGACATTCCCTCTGTGGTGGGGATTCCTCTTTTCAGGTAAGCATTCTCCCCACCACATTTGCCTTGGCAGTGTCAGAACAGGCAAGATTTTTCAATCTTGCTGTCCACCATGAGTATCTTTTGCTTCGATAATCACTGGCTGCCAAATTAGTCTTGTGATCTGCCTGGATCTTAAATGAGCACACAGGCCAGACTTGGCAGCGAGGTAATGGTTAAAGGCAGACTTCTGTCTCTCAGTAGGCCTGTCCGGTTCATTTGTTCTTTGACATTCCAGGGGCTTTTCTGGGTGGTTCTGCTGTCGTTTTGGGTTTGTGTTTTTTTTTTTGTTGTTGTTGTTGTTTTTTTTGTTTTGTTTTGGTTTGGTTTTTCTGGGTTGTTTTTTTGTTTGTTTGTTTGTTTGTTGTTTTTTTTTATTTTGTTTGTTTGTTTGTTTTTTCCTGTCTGCAGGCTTCCCTTGGCAAACAGAGAGTCTATCAAAACAGCAGGCCTGCGGTCGACAGTCGCACGGGCCGTGGCATCTCTGGCTGGAATCGGTGTCAGTGAGTGTTCCTTTCAGGGAAAGGGAGTCCTGAATGAAGGGGAGGGGGGTGCTGCGCATCGGGTCCGGAGCTGGACGCTCTGAAGGAGGGCGGTGATTTTAATGCCCCATCGCCCTAATGCACGTGGACAGGGTCTGCCGTGGCTGCGATTAGCGTCTGCTGTCACCTGCCGTTCGGCCGGGTGTCTGCTGTAATTCCAGGTGCTTGTCGGCAGAGCTGTTAATCCTTGCACAGATACGTGTCCAAGTGGCGAGGTTTTTTTCACTGTCCACTGACAGTGAGAAAATGAAACCTCGTTCGGTGTTGGTTCCCCAAGGAAACGTGATCTTTTTTCACAGATTAACTTGGTACCAGTATCTGCAGTCCACCTGTAATATTTCCTCCCGACTGCCACCTCAGGGCTGTGTGTCTGTAGCGAAGCTCTTGGTGCTTTTTCCTGTGTTCCCTTATCCAAGCGAGTTTGGCCTGGGGTTACCGGTGATTCCTGTTAGCCTGTGCTGGATTCGGTGGGGTTATGTCCATCCCTCTGTCAGCTTTCTCCTGGCTGAGGAGTCTGCCTTCCTTGGACGCAGTAACGCCTCTGTTTTTGTAGGCTGGTGCCCTTGTGCTGGATCCCACGTGTGGGCTACGAGCGATCCTGCCGGAGGCTGCCGAAGAGCGGCCCGTGAGTATCCCGGCCACAGCTGGCTGGAGCTTTGCAGGGAAACTGGGAGTTGTGTGGGGTTTTGCCTGTACCAGTTAGGCCGAGGTCCATTGCTGGAAACTCGAAACCAAACTGATCTTTCTAGGCAGCTGCTGAGAGCGTTCTAGTACAACCAAAGGAACGTGTCCTGCGGGCTGCTGCAGCTGTTGATTCACGCTGCCGGGTTTGTGTGAGGCAATCGTGGACTTGTAAGGCTTCCTGCACTTCTTGTGGGATCAGAGGAGTCGGGGTGATGGAGCAGCGTTAGAGGCAGTGGGGCTGGCTGTAGCTAGCTGGGGTCTTGCTGTTAGGACACGCCCTTGTGATATCTGTCATTTCAAGTGTCTTGAGCAGACCAGAACGTTCAAGGAGTGAAGACGACAGGCGCTTGCTCCATTCCTCCGTCCTCTGGTTGTGAATTGCTCTGTGTAACAGTAGCAGATATCCCAGAAAGGAGGTTGTCTTGCAAGAGCTGTGCCACAAGGCAATTCTGAGGAGGGTGTATAAAGTAAATAACCTCAGTGTTAACAAAATTACCTTTTTCTCTCCGAACAGGAAGCCTGTTACTGGCGTGCTGATGGAAGTGATTCGCAATTAGAAGGTGCAGATGGCAACAGTAGAAGCTGCAGGCTTCGTGGACAAGATTGAGTTGCTTAAAGCTTCTGTGAAAGGTATGTCTGTAGGCTAAGTGAAATTTTTCTGCCTTTCTGGGATTGTACAGGTAACGTGTAAGTTCCCTGGAGGTGACATCTGGTAGAGCTAACTGCCAGCAAGTAGCTGAGTGGTGACTCTGTAGTGCTAGTGCTGGTGCTAGCGAGGGGATAGTTATTTGTTCTTCCTCCCTGCTGCCTGTGCCTGGGAACTTTGGTAAGAACGAAGTCAGCGGAAGACAAGAAAAATGGCAATTGTCCCTCGTGGACAGCTGTCGGAGAATATTTTTTTTTTAGTTGTACAGATACAAAGTAAGTGAGTAATTTAGGTTTTTTTTAGATGAAAGTTAAATTTTTATTTAAAATTATTCTTAAAATAACTATTAAAAAAACCCCATAAAAATTAAAAACAAGTTACAAGTGTTTAAAAATTAACTTAAGAAAAGAAATTGTTACTGTTGTTACTTTTTGGTATTCATTTAGTATTTTAATTAAAATAAAAAAAGTTTTGGTGAGAAACTTTGGTGGGGAATAACGTTTTGAACACAGACAACATTATAAAGAGTGTACACTTTTTGACAATAAATTAACAGGCCGAAACCAAAACGGGGCCGGGGCCGAGCAGAACAAAGAAGTTGAGACAAAATGTAAACTGATTAATAAACTAAATCTAAACAAGTAGTAAACTAGATTTACCCAAATTATAAACTAAACTAAATACGCACAATGAGTTACCTTTGTATTGCTTTGTAATTAATAACAAAAATTATCTTACTAAATAAAAATAAATAACTAAAATTGTAATCTGTTCTTACTGTTTTTTCCTGTTAAGTTTTATACCTACAATTAAATTTCAAAGTACAGTGGTCCCAAAGAAAATAGAACAAAAAAAAAAAAAAAAAAATCAAAATCTGTGTACTTACAACTTACAACACTGTTTTCAAACATATCCCAAACGATCACCCCTAATGTATTAATAACTATAAATATGTTATTAAAGTTTAACTACTATTAAATTCATTAAGTTCTGTTACAGTTAAGTATTACAACTGAATTCTACAAAAGTTAACTACAACTATACATAACTATATGTATTATAACAAAAACTAAGTTCTGTTAAGGTTACGCACGTAAACTCGTGCATATGCAATCTTTTAATTATCATGTTCATGGTACCGTAGTCTTTTTAGTCAAAAGTATTTGACGACGTCTGTTATTTTACAGTCTGCACAACCTATGTTATGTTTATGTACCTGTCTCTATTACTTACTCAAATTTAAGTAACCTTCTTAGTTACTGTTTCTAACAGTTTTCTCATAAGATCTGTGTTAGAAAAATCCCTCCAGTTGGAGTCCTGGGCCTAGCCAAGCCTCGACTCTCCCTGGTCAAACATCTACCAACAAACCCAAGTGTTGTTCCTGCATCCAAATCGTACTTAAGTCAAGTTTGACTTAATAATTAAAATTTGTATCAACTAAATCCTTTTAACGTGGACTGGGAGACCCTATCCAGAAAAACTTTCCGTGTCTTCACTGAAACAAGACAACTGTTACAAACCCTAAATGTTAGCATCATATTCCAAAATTCAATCAAGTATTACCCTAATCAACAGCCTTCAGAGACAAAGCAATTAAAACTAATTTACTAAACTATTAAGTAATAAAAAAATCACAAAATCACCTTAAAATGTTTAACACATAAATGTTAAAAGTATTCTTATGTCTAGTCATGTGTATTTCTTACTACGCTACCTATAACAAATAACTAGTAATACCGTAAACAAACTCATACTAATTAAAACAGAAAGGGGGAATTATAAAGTTACAAATATGTGTATTAAATCATAAAAAAAATACAAATAGTAGTACACTTAAAATACACCTTTAAAGGTAAAGCAGCAGGAAGTGATTTTTTTTAAGTGTTTTGATACTTGTATTTTTACACCTTAGGGATATTTTAACACAGCAATAACTTAAGGCTAATGTATTTTAATGTACTCTAGCATTTTAATGAGTGCCTTGTAGCAATAGTTAAAAGTCACAAAATGTTTTCTATTAAACTTTTATGTTTTCAAACACTCCAAACTTTCTCTGTCAGCATAGATGGTCTGGATTTGATCTATGCCCAAAGCAGGTTTCCTGGGGTTTGCTACTTACTTTTATGCATTATTAAAAAAAAGAAAAAGGCTTGGTGTCGGTGAGAGGAGCAAGACGACGATTTAATGTGGTTCATAAATCAAGTTTGTTTATTGTTAGATAGTGTACATATTTATATTACTTTATGTGTTTAAAATATTATTTATTTATAGAAGTTTTACACGGGATTTTTTTTAATTTAATTAAAATACAAATTGGTATTAGAAGGTAGTAATATTAACAGTTTTTTTTTTGTTAAGTTAATTTTTAGATACTTGTACTTTGTTTATAGTTTTTATGTTTTTTTTTTTTACAGTTGTTTTGAGAACAGTTTTGAGTAGAGGTTTAACAATTGTTTATGGAGTCTGGATTGCTCACTTATACTTTATGTTTGTGTAGTTAGAAATGGTTATTTTTTAACATATCCCCCTTCTTTTCTTTGAGCAATCCAGACTATGTTTACATTTTTTTATTATTTATTAAATACTTAACATTATAAATTAATTGACACTTGAACTTAACAGAAATGAAACTTAACAGCACTTCACTTTAACAGTTTTTAAAACTTACTTATAATTACTTAAACTTAACTTTACTTGAACTTAACACTTATATTTAGTAGAATTTAAATTTAACAGAATTTAACTTTAAAATTAATAAACTTTAACTTAACATTACTTAAATTTAGTAACACTTAAACTTAATTGAACTTATGGCACTTTTACTCTTATGATTGTAATAACTATTAAAATTATTAATTTTATTTTAATAAACTTTATTTATCATCTATTTTTTAAATTTATATTAGTTAATTAATTTTTTAAAGGTAATGTTACTTTTATTATTTACTTTAGAGTGTGTCTGTGTTTGGAGTTTTTCGTTCCAGCGAGTCTGGTTTATTTCTTGTGAGTATGGAACGCTTGTTTTGGGTTTGAGGTGATTTGAGAGAATGCATTTGTTAGGGTTTTATTCTGTTTCTCTTTGGACAATTGTTTCCTGTAGTATAGGGGTTTATTTGTTTGGTTTGTTTGATTGTCCTACGTGTTTCGTAGTCGTGGATAATTTGGGAGATGCTTTTCACGGTCAGTTTTATTTTTTGGCTTCGTGTCTATTTATAGGTGGCATTAGTGTTTGGATGGTGTGAGGTGTTATGGAGTTTATGGTAGGAGTTTATGGACTCAGGAAAATTTTTTTTTTTGGTGTCATTAATTTAAGTTTAATTGTGGTGGTTTTTATTTTGGCAATTTGATTTCTTTGTTGTTTTGGTGTTTTGTATTGGTTTTATTTTTGGGGACATGGGCATCTAAATGGTGGATTTGATAGGCTACTCTTAAACTTGGAGTAGTGATCTGTTTTTTTCTTTTGTGGTTAGCATTTTTTTGTGTTGTTAATGAGCTTGTTTCTTTTTTGAACTTACTTTTATGAGTTTTTGGTGCTTATTTATGTTCTTATCTGTAACGTTTTTGATGTATTGTGGACGTGTTGGAGTTTTGGGTTTTTTAGCATCGTTTGTAGGAGTTGAAATATTTGTTTCGGGGACAGTTGACGCTTAGAATGTATGGGGTTTGGGGGCTTGTTCTAATGGGATTTAAAAAAATTTATTGTAGGTAGGTTTGTTTTAGTTTTGAATAGGGTTAAATGGTGGGGGTTTCTTTCATGTCAGCAATAGAAATAGGTTTTGGGTTTCTCCGTGGTGATGGGATCGGCGTGCATTGTGTATTAGCGCTGAGGAAGGTTTCCTGTCTTTGTGGTTTTGATGTGTTAGTTTAATGAAGGTGTGTGGTTTAAAAGATGCCTGCAATGCACGAGAGCAGATGCTGCCGCGGCTGCTGCGAGTCGGCTCGCAAGGGCTCCCAGGCAGCCTGGCCCGAGGCGCGTCCCAGGGCTGAGCTCGGCGGCGGTGCTGCCGCCTGGTGGACAGAGAGCGGCGCTGCGGCCCCCCGGCGCAGCGCCCGGCCCCCCGCCGCCGCTGTCCCCTGCTGGGTGCCGCGCGACAGCGGCGACGGCCGTGGCTGCCGAGCGTGGCGAGGGCGAGGAGCGGCAGCGAGCGGCGGTTTCTGTAAAGGGAGGGGAGGGGAGGAGAGGGGAGGGGAGGGAAGGGGAGGGGAGGGGAGGGGAGGAGGGGGAGAAGGGCAAAGGTCCGCGGGCGGAGTCGAGCGGGGCCAGGGCGCTCCGAGGAGCGGCCACCGTGCGGGGCGGTGACCGAGACGAATGGCAGCGGCGGGAGCGGCCCGGCGGGGCCGGTTCGGGTGGGCGGGCGGGCGTCGGCGGCGCCGGGCGCGGACAAGAATCGGGCGGGCGCCGACAGGCAACGGCGGGGACGGACGCCTCCGCGCGGTGCCGGGGGCCTTCGGCGTCCCGTAGCAAAGATGGCGGCAGGGCCGGAAGCGGCTTCTGCCAGCACTCAAGATGGCGGCGAGGAAGGGCGGAAGTCGCGGACCGCCACACCTAAGATGGCGGGGCGGCGAGGCGTGCGCTCGACCTTCCCAAGATGGCGGCGCCGAAAATAGGCGGGAAATAGAGGACCCCGGGGCGTCCCTCCGGCTGCCTGCGCGGAGTCCCGGCGCCGACGTGGACCCGGAGCGATTTCCCCGGCCTTTCCCGCTGAGCGGACGCGGGCTGTGGCGCCGGCGGCGCCGGGCGCGGGCGGGAATCGGGCGGGCGCCGACAGGCAACGGCGGGGACGGACGCCTCGGCGCGGTGCCGGGGGGCCTTCGGCGTCCCGTAGCAAAGATGGCGGCAGGGCCGGAAGCGGCTTCTGCCAGCACTCAAGATGGCGGCGAGGAAGGGCGGAAGTCGCGGACCGCCACACCTAAGATGGCGGGGCGGCGAGGCGTGCGCTCGACCTTCCCAAGATGGCGGCGGCGAAAAAAGGCGGGAAAAAGAGGACCCCCGGGGCGTCCCTCCGGCTGCCTGCGCGGAGTCCCGGCGCCGACGTGGACCCGGAGCGATTTCCCCGGCCTTTCCCGCTGAGCGGACGCGGGCTGTGGCGCCGGTGGCGCCGGGCGCGGGCGGGAATCGGGCGGCGCCGACAGGCAACGCGGGGGAGACGGACGGCCTCGGCGCGGTGCCGGGGGCCTTCGGCGTCCCGTAGCAAAGATGGCGGCAGGGCCGGAAGCGGCTTCTGCCAGCACTCAAGATGGCGGCGAGGAAGGGCGGAAGTCGCGGACCGCCACACCTAAGATGGCGGGGCGGCGAGGCGTGCGCTCGACCTTCCCAAGATGGCGGCGGCGAAAAAAGGCGGGGAAAAGAGGACCCCGGGGCGTCCCTCCGGCTGCCTGCGCGGAGTCCCGGCGCCGACGCGGACCCGCAGCGATTTCCCCGGCCTTTCCGGCTGAGCGGAGGCGGGCTGTGTCGCCGGCGGCGCCGGGCGCGGGCGGGACTCGGGCGGGCGCCGACAGGCAACGGCGGGGACGGACGCCTCGGTGCGGTGCCGGGGGCCTTCGGCGTCCCGTAGCAAAGATGGCGGCAGGGCCGGAAGCGGCTTCTGCCAGCACTCAAGATGGCGGCGAGGAAGGGCGGAAGTCGCGGACCGCCACACCTAAGATGGCGGGGCGGCGAGGCGTGCGCTCGACCTTACCAAGATGGCGGCGGCGAAAAAAGGCGGGAAAAAGAGGACCCCGGGGCGTCCCTCCGGCTGCCTGCGCGGAGTCCCGGCGCCGACGCGGACCCGGAGCGATTTCCCCGGCCTTTCCCGCTGAGCGGACGCGGGCTGTGTCGGCCGGCGGCACTGCGGGCGCGGGCGGGAACGGGCGGGCGGCCGACAGCAACGGCGGGGACGGACGGCCCTCGGCGCGGTTGCCGGGGGCCTTCGGCGTCCCGCGTAGCAAAGATGCGGCAGGGCCGAAGCGGGCTTCTGCCAGCACTCAAGATGACGGCGAGGAAGGGGCGGAAGTCGGCGGACTGCACACCTGAAGATGGCGGGGCGGCGAGGCGTGCGCTCGACCTTTCCAAGATGGCGGCGCCGAAAAAAGGCGGGAAAAAGAGGACCCCGGGGCGTCCCTCCGGCTGCCTGCGCGGAGTCCCGGCGCCTACGCGGACCCGCAGCGATTTCCCCTGCGTTTCCGGCTGAGCGGACGCGGGCTGTGGCGCCGGCGGCGCCGGCCGCGGGCGGGAATCGGGCGGGCGCCGACAGGCAACGGCGGGGACGGACGCCTCGGCGCGGTGCCGGGGGCCTTCGGCGTCCCGTAGCAAAGATGGCGGCAGGGCCGGAAGCGGCTTCTGCCAGCACTCAAGATGGCGGCGAGGAAGGGCGGAAGTCGCGGACCGCCACACCTAAGATGGCGGGGCGGCGAGGCGTGCGCTCGACCTCCCCAAGATGGCGGCGCCGCGCGCATGCGCGTTGGGCGGGACCGACGAGACGCCGCTATAAAAGAGACCCCGCGGCGCCCCTTCGGCTGCATGCGCGGACCCGACGCGACTTCCACGGCGTTTGCAGTTGGGCGGACACGGGCTGTGACCGGCGGTCGGCAGCGCCGGGGGTGGGCGGGCGCAGACAGGCAGCGGCGTGCTCTCCTCTGGAGCCCGTGCGCCGCTCCGCTCCTACGAGGGCTCCCTCCCCGGCCCCGCTCTGCCCCGCCGGGCTCCCGGACCCCCCCCCTCCCCGCTCCCCCCGGCCCGGGGGAATGTAAGAGAACACAAAAGCGTCCCGGGAGAGCCGTCAGCGGAGCTGCCGGCGGCCGTCCCCCTGCCCGCCGGCAGAGCGGCGGCCTGCCGCCGGGAGCTGCCAGCAGGGAGCCGGCTGCTCCTTGCCGTGGAGGGAGCGGGGGGGGACTGGTGCGGGGCCGGGCCTGGAGGCTGCAGCCTTTTCCCGGGCACGGCTTGGCCAGGGACAATTTCCGCTGCCCGTAGCTCTCCGTGGGTCCTGGCTGGGCTTGGGGCTGGGCCGGTTCATGCCGTTCATGTCCCCGGGAGCTCTAACGCCGGCAGCCAAATCCCCTTTTTGTGAGGGACACTGTATTTCCTATTTTTATTGTCACATTAAGGCTCAAATTAATTCGCTTGAATTTTACGAGCATTATGTGCAGCCTCCTATGGGGCTCCTGTTCTTGCTCAGAATTTTGCTCTGAAACTATTGAAGTGCTGACGACAGGGATTTCTCCAACGGCGTCGTGTTTCCCTTTGCGCTTTCTGGGGGCAGGGGTTGCAGTCACGCAGGACCTGCTGGGGAGCTCGCTCTTCTTTTGCCATGCTCTCTGTGGGACCGCGGAACAATTTTTAGCTGCCTGCGTTTTTGGAAGGATTACTTATGGCTAACTTGTATCTGAATAGCCCCTTAGTGGCACTAGTGTGGGTAATGGTGGGGTTTTTTCGCTTGTTTCGGTTCCTTTGGTGGTGCTTGCTTTGGGTTTTTTGTTTGATTTTTTTTGTGTTTGTTTGGGGTTCTTTGTTACGTTGGGGGTTTTTTATTGATTTCCTTTGTTGATAGTATACAGCGAACAATATTCTCCCGCTTGTAGAAAATGTATTTGTAACTAAAAATTCCCATGCTGTGTTAAGGAAAAAGAAACCCCCTTAGAAATCCAAGTGCTTCCTGATGGATTCCTGGCGGACAAAATTGCCTTCAGCTTGCTTAAGTATTAAATCGTCATTAAAGTGGCATTCAGATGATCTGGTGGGATTTCTTCCAGTTAATTGTTATGCTTTATAGTATGCATTTTTGTTCTTAGGAACTGAGATTGGAAGTTTGTAGAAGCATCTGTTCCTGGTGTAAAGGAGTTAAAGCTGTTGTCGTGTCAGTTTGAGACTTTAAACTATCGAGGGTTTTTTTCCCTTCTTTTAGATCTTTGTACATCTAAATGACATTCCCTCTGTGGTGGGGATTCCTCTTTTCAGGTAAGCATTCTCCCCACCACATTTGCCTTGGCAGTGTCAGAACAGGCAAGATTTTTCAATCTTGCTGTCCACCATGAGTATCTTTTGCTTCGATAATCACTGGCTGCCAAATTAGTCTTGTGATCTGCCTGGATCTTAAATGAGCACACAGGCCAGACTTGGCAGCGAGGTAATGGTTAAAGGCAGACTTCTGTCTCTCAGTAGGCCTGTCCGGTTCATTTGTTCTTTGACATTCCAGGGGCTTTTCTGGGTGGTTCTGCTGTCGTTTTGGGTTTGTTTTTTTTTGTTGTTGTTGTTGTTGTTTTTTTTGTTTTGTTTTGGTTTGGTTTTTCTGGGTTGTTTTTTTTTTGTTTGTTTGTTGTTTTTTTTTATTTTGTTTGTTTGTTTGTTTTTTCCTGTCTGCAGGCTTCCCTTGGCAAACAGAGAGTCTATCAAAACAGCAGGCCTGCGGTCGACAGTCGCACGGGCCGTGGCATCTCTGGCTGGAATCGGTGTCAGTGAGTGTTCCTTTCAGGGAAAGGGAGTCCTGAATGAAGGGGAGGGGGGTGCTGCGCATCGGGTCCGGAGCTGGACGCTCTGAAGGAGGGCGGTGATTTTAATGCCCCATCGCCCTAATGCACGTGGACAGGGTCTGCCGTGGCTGCGATTAGCGTCTGCTGTCACCTGCCGTTCGGCCGGGTGTCTGCTGTAATTCCAGGTGCTTGTCGGCAGAGCTGTTAATCCTTGCACAGATACGTGTCCAAGTGGCGAGGTTTTTTTCACTGTCCACTGACAGTGAGAAAATGAAACCTCGTTCGGTGTTGTTTCCCAAGGAAACGTGATCTTTTTTCACAGATTAACTTGGTACCAGTATCTGCAGTCCACCTGTAATATTTCCTCCCGACTGCCACCTCAGGGCTGTGTGTCTGTAGCGAAGCTCTTGGTGCTTTTTCCTGTGTTCCCTTATCCAAGCGAGTTTGGCCTGGGGTTACCGGTGATTCCTGTTAGCCTGTGCTGGATTCGGTGGGGTTATGTCCATCCCTCTGTCAGCTTTCTCCTGGCTGAGGAGTCTGCCTTCCTTGGACGCAGTAACGCCTCTGATTTTGTAGGCTGGTGCCCTTGTGCTGGATCCCACGTGTGGGCTACGAGCGATCCTGCCGGAGGCTGCCGAAGAGCGGCCCGTGAGTATCACGGCCACAGCTGGCTGGAGCTTTGCAGGGAAACTGGGAGTTGTGTGGGGTTTTGCCTGTACCAGTTAGGCCGAGGTCCATTGCTGGAAACTCGAAACCAAACTGATCTTTCTAGGCAGCTGCTGAGAGCGTTCTAGTACAACCAAAGGAACGTGTCCTGCGGGCTGCTGCAGCTGTTGATTCACGCTGCCGGGTTTGTGTGAGGCAATCGTGGACTTGTAAGGCTTCCTGCACTTCTTGTGGGATCAGAGGAGTCGGGGTGATGGAGCAGCGTTAGAGGCAGTGGGGCTGGCTGTAGCTAGCTGGGGTCTTGCTGTTAGGACACGCCCTTGTGATATCTGTCATTTCAAGTGTCTTGAGCAGACCAGAACGTTCAAGGAGTGAAGACGACAGGCGCTTGCTCCATTCCTCCGTCCTCTGGATTGTGAATTGCTCTGTGTAACAGTAGCAGATATCCCAGAAAGGAGGTTGCCTTGCAAGAGCTGTGCCACAAGGCAATTCTGAGGAGGGTGTATAAAGTAAATAACCTCAGTGTTAACAAAATGTCCTTTTTCTCTCCGAACAGGAAGCCTGTTACTGGCGTGCTGATGGAAGTGATTCGCAATTAGAAGGTGCAGATGGCAACAGTAGAAGCTGCAGGCTTCGTGGACAAGATTGAGTTGCTTAAAGCTTCTGTGAAAGGTATGTCTGTAGGCTAAGTGAAATTTTTCTGCCTTTCTGGGATTGTACAGGTAACGTGTAAGTTCCCTGGAGGTGACATCTGGTAGAGCTAACTGCCAGCAAGTAGCTGAGTGGTGACTCTGTAGTGCTAGTGCTGGTGCTAGCGAGGGGATAGTTATTTGTTCTTCCTCCCTGCTGCCTGTGCCTGGGAACTTTGGTAAGAACGAAGTCAGCGGAAGACAAGAAAAATGACAATTGTCCCTCGTGGACAGCTGTCGGAGAATATTTTTTTTTTAGTTGTACAGATACAAAGTAAGTGAGTAATTTAGGTTTTTTTAGATGAAAGTTAAATTTTTATTTAAAATTATTCTTAAAATAACTATTAAAAAAACCCCATAAAAATTAAAAACAAGTTACAAGTGTTTAAAAATTAACTTAAGAAAAGAAATTGTTACTGTTGTTACTTTTTGGTATTCATTTAGTATTTTAATTAAAATAAAAAAAGTTTTGGTGAGAAACTTTGGTGGGGAATAACGTTTTGAACACAGACAACATTATAAAGAGTGTACACTTTTTGACAATAAATTAACAGGCCGAAACCAAACGGGGCCGGGGCCGAGCAGAACAAAGAAGTTGAGACAAAATGTAAACTGATTAATAAACTAAATCTAAACAAGTAGTAAACTAGATTTACCCAAATTATAAACTAAACTAAATACGCACAATGAGTTACCTTTGTATTGCTTGGTAATTAATAACAAAAATTATCTTACTAAATAAAAATAAATAACTAAAATTGTAATCTGTTCTTACTGTTTTTTCCTGTTAAGTTTTATACCTACAATTAAATTTCAAAGTACAGCGGTCCCAAAGAAAATAGAACAAAAAAAAAAAAAAAATCAAAATCTGTGTACTTACAACTTACAACACTGTTTTCAAACATATCCCAAACGATCACCCCTAATGTATTAATAACTATAAATATGTTATTAAAGTTTAACTACTATTAAATTCATTAAGTTCTGTTACAGTTAAGTATTACAACTGAATTCTACAAAAGTTAACTACAACTATACATAACTATATGTATTATAACAAAAACTAAGTTCTGTTAAGGTTACGCACGTAAACTCGTGCATATGCAATCTTTTAATTATCATGTTCATGGTACCGTAGTCTTTTTAGTCAAAAGTATTTGACGACGTCTGTTATTTTACAGTCTGCACAACCTATGTTATGTTTATGTACCTGTCTCTATTACTTACTCAAATTTAAGTAACCTTCTTAGTTACTGTTTCTAACAGTTTTCTCATAAGATCTGTGTTAGAAAAATCCCTCCAGTTGGAGTCCTGGGCCTAGCCAAGCCTCGACTCTCCCTGGTCAAACATCTACAAACAAACCCAAGTGTTGTTCCTGCATCCAAATCGTACTTAAGTCAAGTTTGACTTAATAATTAAAATTTGTATCAACTAAATCCTTTTAACGTGGACTGGGAGACCCTATCCAGAAAAACTTTCCGTGTCTTCACTGAAACAAGACAACTGTTACAAACCCTAAATGTTAGCATCATATTCCAAAATTCAATCAAGTATTACCCTAATCAACAGCCTTCAGAGACAAAGCAATTAAAACTAATTTACTAAACTATTAAGTAATAAAAAAATCACAAAATCACCTTAAAATGTTTAACACATAAATGTTAAAAGTATTCTTATGTCTAGTCATGTGTATTTCTTACTACGCTACCTATAACAAATAACTAGTAATACCGTAAACAAACTCATACTAATTAAAACAGAAAGGGGGAATTATAAAGTTACAAATATGTGTATTAAATCATAAAAAAAATACAAATAGTAGTACACTTAAAATACACCTTTAAAGGTAAAGCAGCAGGCAGTGATTTTTTTTAAGTGTTT
Source organism: Eopsaltria australis (assembly GCA_034509425.1). Taxonomy (NCBI): domain Eukaryota; kingdom Metazoa; phylum Chordata; class Aves; order Passeriformes; family Petroicidae; genus Eopsaltria; species Eopsaltria australis. Next base: position 3,451 of record JAVTVJ010011002.1, on the reverse strand, counting down.
TGATACTTGTATTTTTACACCTTAGGGATATTTTAACACAGCAATAACTTAAGGCTAATGTATTTTAATGTACTCTAGCATTTTAATGAGTGCCTTGTAGCAATAGTTAAAAGTCACAAAATGGTTTCTATTAAACTTTTCTGTTTTCAAACACTCCAAACTTTCTCTGTCAGCATAGATGGTCTGGATTTGATCTATGCCCAAAGCAGGTTTCCTGGGGTTTGCTACTTACTTTTATGCATTATATAAAAAAAGAAAAAGGCTTGGTGTCGGTGAGAGGAGCAAGACGACGATTTAATGTGGTTCATAAATCAAGTTTGTTTATTGTTAGATAGTGTACATATTTATATTACTTTATGTGTTTAAAATATTATTTATTTATAGAAGTTTTACACGGGATTTTTTTTAATTTAATTAAAATACAAATTGGTATTAGAAGGTAATAATATTAACAGGTTTTTTTTGTTAAGTTAATTTTTAGATACTTGTACTTTGTTTATAGTTTTTATGTTTTTTTTTTTTACAGTTGTTTTGAGAACAGTTTTGAGTAGAGGTTTAACACTTGTTTATGGAGTCTGGATTGCTCACTTATACTTTATGTTTGTGTAGTTAGAAATGGTTATTTTTTAACATATCCCCCTTCTTTTCTTTGAGCAATCCAGACTATGTTTACATTTTTTTATTATTTATTAAATACTTAACATTATAAACTAATTGACACTTGAACTTAACAGAAATGAAACTTAACAGCACTTCACTTTAACAGTTTTTAAAACTTACTTATAATTACTTAAACTTAACTTTACTTGAACTTAACACTTATATTTAGTAGAATTTAAATTTAACAGAATTTAACTTGAATAGAGTTTAACAGAATTTAAAATTAATAAACTTTAACTTAACATTACTTAAATTTAGTAACACTTAAACTTAATTGAACTTATGGCACTTTTACTCTTATGATTGTAATAACTATTAAAATTATTAATTTTATTTTAATAAACTTTATTTATCATCTATTTTTAAAATTTATATTAGTTAATTAATTTTTGTACGTGTTCGGTAAGGTCCAGAGTGTGTCTGTGTTTGGAGTTTTTCGTTCCAGCGAGTCTGGTTTATTTCTTGTGAGTATGGAACGCTTGTTTTGGGTTTGAGGTGATGTGAGAGAATGCATTTGTTAGGGTTTTATTCTGTTTCTCTTTGGACAATTGTTTCCTGTAGTATAGGGGTTTTATTTGTTTGGTTTGTTTGATTGTCCTACGTGTTTCGTAGTCGTGGATAATTTGGGAGATGCTTTTCACGGTCAGTTTTATTTTTTGGCTTCGTGTCTATTTATAGGTGGCATTAGTGTTTGGATGGTGTGAGGTGTTATGGAGTTTATGGTAGGAGTTTATGGACTCAGGAATAATTTTTTTTTTGGTGTCATTAATTTAAGTTTAATTGTGGTGGTTTTTATTTTGGCAATTTGATTTCTTTGTTGTTTTGGTGTTTTGTATTGGTTTTATTTTTGGGGACATGGGCATCTACATGGTGGATTTGATAGGCTACTCTTAAACTTGGAGTAGTGATCTGTTTTTTTCTTTTGTGGTTAGCATTTTTTTGTGTTGTTAATGAGCTTGTTTCTTTTTTGAACTTACTTTTATGAGGTTTTGGTGCTTATTTATGTTCTTATCTGTAACGTTTTTGATGTATTGTGGACGTGTTGGAGTTTTGGGTTTTTTTAGCATCGTTTGTAGGAGTTGAAATATTTGTTTTGGGGACAGTTGACGCTTAGAATGTATGGGGTTTGGGGGCTTGTTCTAATGGGATTTAAAAAAATTTCTTGTAGGTAGGTTTGTTTTAGTTTTGAATAGGGTTAAATGGTGGGGGTTTCTTTCATGTCAGCAATAGAAATAGGTTTTGGGTTTCTCCGTGGTGATGGGATCGGCGTGCATTGTGTATTAGCGCTGAGGAAGGTTTCCTGTCTTTGTGGTTTTGATGTGTTAGGTTAATGAAGGTGTGTGGTTTAAAAGATGCCTGCAATGCACGAGAGCAGATGCTGCCGCGGCTGCTGCGAGTCGGCTCGCAAGGGCTCCCAGGCAGCCTGGCCCGAGGCGCGTCCCGGGGCTGAGCTCGGCGGCGGTGCTGCCGCCTGGTGGACAGAGAGCGGCGCTGCGGCCCCCCGGCGCAGCGCCCGGCCCCCCGCCGCCGCTGTCCCCTGCTGGGTGCCGCGGGACAGCGGCGACGGCCGTGGCTGCCGAGCGTGGCGAGGGCGAGGAGCGGCAGCGAGCGGCGGTTTCTGTAAAGGGAGGGGAGGGGAGGAGAGGGGAGGGGAGGGAGGGGAGGGGAGGGGAGGGGAGGAGGGGGAGAAGGGCAAAGGTCCGCGGGCGGAGTCGAGCGGGGCCAGGGCGCTCCGAGGAGCGGCCACCGTGCGGGGCGGTGACCGAGACGAATGGCAGCGGCGGGGGCGGCCCGGCGGGGCCGGTTCGGGTGGGCGGGCGGGCGTCGGCGGCGCCGGGCGCGGACAAGAATCGGGCGGGCGCCGACAGGCAACGGCGGGACGGACGCCTCGGCGCGGTGCCGGGGGCCTTCGGCGTCCCGTAGCAAAGATGGCGGCAGGGCCGGAAGCGGCTTCTGCCAGCACTCAAGATGGCGGCGAGGAAGGGCGGAAGTCGCGGACTGCCACACCTAAGATGGCGGGGCGGCGAGGCGTGCGCTCGACCTTCCCAAGATGGCGGCGGCGAAAAAAGGCGGGAAAAAGAGGACCCCGGGGCGTCCTCCGGCTGCCTGCGCGGAGTCCCGGCGCCGACGCGGACCCGCAGCGATTTCCATGGCCTTGCCGGCTGAGCGGACGCGGGCTGTGTCGCCGGCGGCGCCGGGCGCGGGCGGGAATCGGGCGGGCGCCGACAGGCAACGGCGGGGACGGACGCCTCGGCGCGGTGCCGGGGGCCTTCGGCGTCCCGTAGCAAAAATGGCGGCGGGGCCGGAAGCGGCTTCTGCCAGCACTCAAGATGGCGGCGAGGAAGGGCGGAAGTCGCGGACTGCCACACCTAAGATGGCGGGGCGGCGAGGCGTGCGCTCGACCTTCCCAAGATGGCGGCGCCGAAAAAAGCGGAAAAAGAGACGCGCCCAGCGGCGTCCCCTCCGGGCTGCCCTGGCGGCGGAGTCCGGCGCCGACGGCGGACCCGCAGCGATTCCCCGGCCTTTCCGGCTGAGCGGACGCGGGCTGTGTCGCCGGCGGCGCCGGGCGCGGGTGGGAATCGGGCGGGCGCCGACAGGCAACGGCGGGGACGGACGCCTCGGCGCGGTGCCGGGGGCCTTCGGCGTCCCGTAGCAAAGATGGCGGCAGGGCCGGAAGCGGCTTCTGCAAGCACTCAAGATGGCGGCGAGGAAGGGCGGAAGTCGCGGACCGCCACACCTAAGATGGCGGGGCGGCGAGGCGTGCGCTCGACCTTCCAAGATGGCGGCGCCG